>JAOTOL010000744.1:27500-118706 GCA_034440575.1 Imbricaverruca yamaguchii | reverse complement strand
CGTGCGTGCGTGCGTGCGTGTGTGTGTGTGCATGCATTCTCATATCGTAGCCTATGGATGGATATGCAGTAACGTGACAGACCACTTACCGGTCCGCCAGGTTTCCACGCATATGAGTTGAAACATAAAATCTTTGTAATGAAGTCAACTTCTGACTCCTCTCTCGGATGCGTTTGGCTCCAATATGTGCGGACTCGTCGAGTTCAGTCATGAGCGCTCCAAGGGTGGCGGGGGGGGTAGTCAAACGACCCCCCGACATGTCGCGGGGTAATAGGGACAACGCGCTTCATGTCCTGACTTTGATCTTTTCGTAAAACTGTGTTTATGATAGACTTAGAAAACGCATTGTGCGAGATGCTGGCTTCTGGCGAGCGAAATATGCCTCGGGCGTGGTGATTGGTCAGCCGATGCCGTGAATCAGTCAATGTGGAGCTCACATCTGTGGTGCCTTCACTCGTAAGTGAGGTCCGGGTAATGGGGCAATGGGCATGTCGCCTGGCGCCCGGTGTTGGTCCGGCGGACAGTGAATTCGAGATATTTGTGAGGCTGCATATGTGCATATGTGCATATGTGCATATGTGCATAGAGATGTTCGTCCGTGTTGCGCGCCGCACCTGTCGCGACACCCCAGCTGTGAGGATGCCAGCTCCAAGATAACTGGAGACAACGTAACATAACACAACATAACAAACGCAACACAACTAACACAACATGGTACAACATAACTAGGGGCCAGATCTGGTGGCTTGTCCCCAAACTGACGAATTGTTTTTGCGCGGGGATAGAGTGCCATGAATAGAGTCTTGTTTGATACGACGTTGAATTTGAATCCTGCATTTCGCACGATTTGTTCACTTTTCGACTAGTTACTCGGGTCTTCTACTTCAAGCATTAGCACAGTTGAAGGACCAGCAAATTAAGAACTTGCCTTTGTATTGGAAGTATTTTTGTTCCCTATTTTCATGCATGGCTATCCGGCATGTGATACTTCCCCCTCCTCATTCGTCGCCATGCCTACCCATCCTAAGACTTATGCCTGCGCCCTTCAGTACATGTGTCGGTCTTGTCAAGTTTGTTTAAGCGCAGCAGATTTAAAACTTACCTTTAAGAGACACAAGGCTCATGGACCTGCTAAAATCAGTGCTAGAATTTAGGCATGTGCTGAGAAACACACATGCCCACAACATACAACAAGGCTGTGTAGGCCATGACACTTTCAAGGTGGGCCCGGTTGGTACTCGGCCGACTTGGTGTAGGGCCCGGCTGGTACTCTGCCCGACCTGGTGTAAGGCTGGACTAGTACTCGGCCAGACTTGGTGTAGGGCCCGACTAGTACTCGGTCCGACCTGGTGTAGGGCCCGACTGTTTCCTACGCATGTTTCTGACACGTGAGACATTCAATAAGCCCACACAAAGTAGCGAAAGATCAGACTGAATACATTTAGACATTGAGTGAGACGAAATGTACGACCCTCAATATACCAGGAGGTGCTGAGTTTACATCAAAAGTAACGTTAGGGATTATGCTATATTACCCAACGTTTCGGCCAGGGGCCATTGTGACTCCTGACGATGGCCCCTGGCCTAAACTTTGAGTAATATAGCATAATCCCTAACGTTACTTTTGATGTAAACCCAGCACCTCCTGGTATATTGAGGGTCGTACATTTCGTCTCACTCAATGTCTAAAACCCAGGAGCATTGAAGAGCCGTTCGTCGTTGTATTAAACAATGAATACATTTATACGAACCCAGGCATTATGTGGCAGACAAGTCCGGATATTACCTTGTGTCGGATGACTTCCTGCATGAATAGGATTCATGAAGGCGCAAAAGCTCGAGCTGGATGCATTTCGCAATGTCTGGTCGAGAGATTAGGCTGAAAACTCGCTGCCGGTTCGCAATGTCGACGCACAAACTAGACGACGGGACTGATGGCCTGTTACTGCTGGATACCGCTCTGTTTTGAAAGTCGTGCCCGCCATGCAGTCGATGTTGGGGAGCACGCACCGGACGGTGGCAGGCACGTGTATTACCGGCATGGCGTGACATGCACTCATGACATGGACGTGCTGACCGCGAACTGGCAGCCGGCGACACCGGGAGGTGTCGTGCAGCATGCCTCTGAATGCTGATGTCTGCAAGGTAGAGGTGTCCCACGTCCGGCTGTATGGAGACAACCTGGTGTTGGCGGGGCGCGCGGGCGTTGTTTTGACCGGTAAGCGCACGTCCGATGTGGCGGTGGCCACCTGTGGCTCGGCCGTATTGAAGGAGACAGACAAACTATCCTTTACCAATAAATAGGTGAACTCATAACGCCTAAGCGTATTCCTAAGCTGTGAGTAGCAATACTGTTCCTAATTGCTTCATTTTACTATTAACATCAGATACATGACCAGGATATTGACGAACTCCATTATTGATCACTTAGCAATGTATTCATTAGATAATTTAGCAATGCATACAACAATGTGCACAAGCAAGACCCGGGTTAAGTTAGTCGTAAATTCATACTAATTTGCAGCAAGAGTGCCGGGAAATATACCTAGCAGCATTTTGCATCAATGATGTGTACCATTCTGGCCTGATCATCGTGCTCAATAACTTCTCAAATATGTGAAATATGAAGCCGGCAATAAGCCAGATATGCCCACAAACGATACCACATTACACATGTAAAACAAAACAAAAACAATTGTACCACATGGGCAGAAGTGGAGGATCAGTGGCTAAGATGATGCAACTCTGAAAACTTGCTGCGAAAGGAAACAGTTAGTGTTGCAACGCTGGCTAAGCAGCATAAATTGATGACAATTTTGTTCTGCTACTGGAAATATTTGTGCTACAGCTGCAATTTTGACCGCGCTGAATTTCCCGCGGCCAGATATGGGAAAATATGCATATTATCTGGTGGCTCAGAGTGAGTGATAATCTGCATGGAGGCTTGGAGGCCATTTGCACCGTCCATAAGGCGAGCGTGTTTTTCAAACAAAGTCGGAACAAGTGTGCTTACGCTAATTGGGAGCATGAAGATACAGAATGTGCGATTGTGTGGTGAGGTGGTGGAGTTTAGTAGGGAGAAGGAGACCGTCTCCCAAGTGCACTTACCTCCTAAGGAGGTGTTGCCAACACTGCCTCTCACGCAGACTGCCGCGTATTCGCAGCATGTGTTCTACGGGGGAGGATCATGCACGACTAAGCATAGGATTAGCGCAGCGTCTTGCATATCGGCTCATCGACGTCGGATGGTGTCACCGTGTAACCGTTTACGCTACATACTAATTCGTTGCGTCAGCTAATCTATACATGGCGTATGCTGATGCTGTCCAGTTATGGTTGTTTACATTACCTATTACAAGTGGTTGCGGGGCATGTAGCGTGTGTCAGTTAATGCTCTTGCTAGTCTGTTGGCACATGCATAGCTAACCATTAAATGGAGAATATCTAAGCACTTATCACCAAGCAGTGAGGAAAGCGAGGGGGTGAAGCTCTTATTTTGTCTGAAGGCCTTAATTGGTCGGATGTGAGTCTCACAGCTACTACAGTCTAGTAGGATGTGAACTATGCTTATTATGTTGTAGCACGTCTTGCAGCACGGTGTTATAAGTTGGCCATCATCTAGTTCAGGTTGTGCTGGTTTTGTGCTACTAGCTCTGGATCTAGTGGGATGGTTTGCACTTGACGGTGCGTTTGACTTCACGTGTTCCATGTACTCAACGTCGGTGCTGGAAGTGTGGTGTCGGGGCGGCGAGGAGTGGAGCTGTGTTTCGCCCATGCGTTCTGGCGAAGCTTACGAACGATGCGCTGAAGTATGGCTTTGCGGTCTTGTACCGTGTATTCCACGTGGGGGCAAGTGGTGGAAGTTAGGGCTTGCCTTGCAAGCACATCTGCTTGCTCATTTCTTTTAGCATTTGAGTGGTCCAAGATCCGGAGGAAGGCATTGTTGTTTACGTTGCAAGCCGCAACTAGTAGGATTCGATCAATGACTGGATGTGGACAGTAGCGAGTTTTGCTGGTTGAAGGACAGCTTTGGTTATGAACAAATCATTACGTTTCCCGTTGCGCGCTTCTTTAGTATGGAAATAGCGGGCAGTAGCTGAGCACCCACTCTACAACAGAGTTTTACATCGTCGGCAACATCGAACAGTTTGTATACATGGGACCTGGCGAGTAGTTAACAAGACATACAAATAGAAGCGACGCGTGCAAATTGGATTGAACGAGGTGAAGTTTAACGATCCCGATGGCACCGAAATTCATGCTGAACTCTAGTCCTTAACAACAACCTGCTGCTTCCCTCCGGGCGGGTAGGCGAAGTAATAACTGATGATCGACACCGAAAAGACTAACTGCAATCTGCATCGATCGGGTGATTCTGGAAATCAAGTGATAATATCAGATGCCCAGGCCATCTCACGTTTTCTCACGGTCAATCTCACAGTCCAGGCCGTGTTAAGCGTGGTACAAACGTTCAGGTTCACGGTGTCCCACAGAAATCCATGCTGCTAGTGTGACATGTATGAACCTGGTTAAAAAGCGAACTGTAGACACCTCCCTCCAGTACCATACTAAGATAGATAAAAGCGACACATCGACAGTTCAACGAACATTTTTTAATCTGTCATTGAAGATGGCAACAAAGTGTACTTGAGATGACCTGTTGCAATGACAGCCGACAGCTTGCTGATAAGCATGACCAACTTTTCCGCACAATCATGAATAACATATGCATTAATAATATCTGAGACACACGCCTTGTGCCGGTTTATGTTGAAGAACATTGATTGGACAGCCTCGTGTGATACGTCGAAGGAAGCCAAATTTTCAGGCGAACGATTCATAGCCGTTGCACAAGAATCTGTACACTTTTCAGCGAACGTACAGGCTAACGCCCGCCTTAAGGCGGCAGTTAAGAATGCTATGATCATCATCTATGGGAGCCTACAGTGCACTGTTTCTCCCTTTTATACACCTTAAAGACGTAAAAAAAAACGCTTGGAATTTGCTCTGAGATCTTCCATAACCTCCTTTGAGGGAGCCATGACAATTTGCACTCGTCATGTTTTAAAATATTCTGAGTTTAGCATGTAATGAAGTTTCTGATTCTTCTGTCCCGCTTCGCTTCACTCTGCCGTGACAGCTTCACTGTCTGCTGGTGCTGACCGAGGCTCACGGCGGACCAATAGGGACGTCGCCGACATAGCGTCACCGTCAGGATGTTACCTCAGGTGGTCGACGTGACCAAGTCGTAAGATGGGCTGGATGGTCATACACGTTGTTCTAGTGTCACCAACCAAGACTCGAGATCTTCATCCTGTCTCAATGGAAAAATGCACCAAAATAATAGAACATTGATCCCTGAATATGGAAAACATGGGGACACGGGTTCCTAATAAAATAAAATAGCAACATGACTTTTATAAATATTATGGGTATCAATATCTTGCCGAATGGGCAATGCGGCAACAGGCACAATCTAGCTGTTCATTCGCACGAACCTAATCCAGTAAAGCCATAATTTAGCCTCTACTTCAGTACCTTAATCAGTTTCACAAACCTATAATCACTTCGGACAGTTCAACGTCGTCAAATGTCCAACCAAATATGATTCATGCACACATGAATCTTCTACTTACATGATGGACGGGTGCAGAATAGTGACCCAATTTACCATTTATTAACTGCACACGCACTGCCAAGCTTACATTGTGATGAAGCAAATATGCTTTGTGCACCTCTACGACCAATGGACTTTTTTCAACTGGTGAATAAGTTAATAAACTCACAATCTTGGGTGTATACAACGAAAATAGTCACAATGCACCAGCATGACATATGTAGCCATCATATTCCAATGAGCTCTTTTCTAATAGCAAACAGCATGTAATCTCTGACAAGTTTCAACAGCAAAGCATGCATCTGTCTTATGCCAAAATGAAGTGATCTGAGCTTGGATTCAACAACAAAAAGAAAGGCAGGTCGCCTGAAAAAAAACTAGAGAAAACAATGGTCCAAACAAAATCAACTGCAGAGGTAGGCATTCAGTTCAGCAGGTCACTTGCAGATGCGATGGCTCAAGCACATGCAGAGGCAACCATTCAGTTTTGCAGGTCACTTGCGAATAAGTTGTGAAGTGCCTGGCCCGCATTACAATGGCAAAGCTAAAATGGCAGTTATTCTGAAGTTACCTTGGAATTGGATGGAATGAGCCCTGAAGCAAGTTACATGGATATAGCTAAAGTTGGAATGTAAACATGTATATTCTGATTGGATTTTTACATGGAACCATCGTACCATCCATCGTACCATCCATACCATACCATCGTACCATCATACCATACCATGACCATCATACCATACCATCGTACCATCGTTTATGAATAGCATGGCATCTTTCCGTTTGTATTTGAAGTTGCCCAGGCCATAGTGAACTTGAATGCAATGGGCATTTTCGCACAGTTAACAAGAAGCCACAAGGAGCCCTTAGTAACCACGGATTGCACACCGAGAATCTCAAGGGAAAAGTCATCTCTTCCCCCAAATAGGCTTTCAGCGAGGTCTGGAAGTCATGCAACTGACATGCTCCCTGGTACTGCTTTTTACTGTTGAAGTATGGTTATAATAATACAACCCAGGCTCTTTTGATGTTATGTAGTCGATGCGCCCCTAAGCTCCAATAACCGAACCTGTTCTGATATTATGAAAAGGAGTTGATTACGTTTGTTGTTTTCGTGTTTCGCTAGGCACTCTTAATCAAAGCTAGGCTCTGTCTCACCAGCGTCGAAGGCAGACGGCCAGGATTTACAGCCTCTGAGCGAGTCGTAGCAAATAGATTCCGCTGCATCCACCTGCAGCCAGTCAATAGCGATCGCCGCGGGATCAGCCAGCGGCAGTGGGCGGCAGTCGCGCTGGCAGCGAGCCGCTTATCCCGTGCCGGTCGGCGCGCCTATAGTGGAGCGCCGACGTCCGGCCCGGCAGTGGCGGGGGATCACACGCGGCACGAACGTCATCTCCGTGTGGCGTCGCCTGTAATCTCCGAGTGACGTCACACGTCATCTCCGTGTGGCCAGAGGGCAGCAGTCACTGTTGCAGTAGTGCTAGCTTAATCCCGGTGAGCATAATCCGATCTAAGTAGTTTATATAGAAAGTAAGTAATATAAGTGTAAAATGTATACATTAATGAATTAATGCAACTAATGTTGCATTCATTCTCTATATTATATAATGTAATATAATATAACACAGCATATTATAGTATAATAAAATATAGTGTAAAGTAAGATTATAAAATGCATTTTAATATAGTGTAATATAATATAATATAATTAGCATAAGTATATAGTTAAAATATTAAGCATCCGACTATAGTAAGTGGAAAGTCTAAGGTAGTAAGTAGCGTAAGCTCCCCGTGAATATAATCAAATATAGTAAATATACCGATATGTGGTTGTATGAGGTACCAGTGTCAAGGTAGATAAGTTACCAATGAATGTATGAAGAGCACCGTACATCCCTGTCACGAGGTGCCGTGCCGAACTCTGCTGAGTGTGGTGGTGTATTCACCTTACAGCCTCACGGGGTGCCGTGCCGAACTCTGCTGAGTGTGGTGGTGTATTCACCTTACAGCCTCATGGGGTGCCGTGCCGAACTCTGTTGAGTGTGGTGGTGTATTCACCTTACAGCCTCATGGGGTGCCGTGCCGAACTCTGTTGAGTGTGGTGGTGTATTCACCTTACAGCCTCATGGGGTGCCGTGCCGAACTCTGCTGAGTGTGGTGGTGTATTCACCTTACAGCCTCACGGGGTGCCGTACCGAACTCTGTTGAGTGTGGGCGTATATTCGCCGTACAGCCTCACGGGGTGTCGTGCCGAACTCTGTTGAGTGTGGGCGTATATTCGCCGTACAGCCTCACGGGGTGTCGTGCCGAACTCTGCTGAGTGTGGTGGTGTATTCACCTTACAGCCTCACGGGGTGCCGTGCCGAACTCTGCTGAGTGTGGTGGTGTATTCACCTTACAGCCTCACGGGGTGCCGTGCCGAACTCTGTTGAGTGTGGTGGTGTATTCACCTTACAGCCTCACGGGGTGCCGTGCCGAACTCTGCTGAGTGTGGTGGTGTATTCACCTTACAGCCTCACGGGGTGTCGTGCCGAACTCTGCTGAGTGTGGTGGTGTATTCACCTTACAGCCTCAGGGGTGCCGTGCCGAACTCTGTTGAGTGTGGGCGTATATTCGCCGTACAGCCTGATGGGGTGTCGTGCCGAACTCTGTTGAGTGTGGTGGTGTATTCACCTTACAGCCTCATGGGGTGCCGTGCCGAACTCTGTTGAGTGTGGTGGTGTATTCACCTTACAGCCTCATGGGGTGCCGTGCCGAACTCTGCTGAGTGTGGTGGTGTATTCACCTTACAGCCTCACGGGGTGCCGTGCCGAACTCTGTTGAGTGTGGGCGTATATTCGCCGTACAGCCTGATGGGGTGCCGTGCCGAACTCTGTTGAGTGTGGTGGTGTATTCACCTTACAGCCTCATGGGGTGCCGTGCCGAACTCTGTTGAGTGTGGTGGTGTATTCACCTTACAGCCTCATGGGGTGCCGTGCCGAACTCTGTTGAGTGTGGTGGTGTATTCACCTTACAGCCTCACGGGGTGCCGTGCCGAACTCTGTTGAGTGTGGGCGTATATTCGCCGTACAGCCTGATGGGGTGTCGTGCCGAACTCTGTTGAGTGTGGTGGTGTATTCACCTTACAGCCTCATGGGGTGCCGTGCCGAACTCTGTTGAGTGTGGTGGTGTATTCGCCGTACAGCCTCATGGGGTGCCGTGCCGAACTCTGCTGAGTGTGGGCGTATATTCGCCGTACAGCCTGATGGGGTGCCGTGCCAAACTCTGCTGAGTGTGGTGGTGTATTCACCTTACAGCCTCATGGGGTGCCGTGCCGAACTCTGTTGAGTGTGGTGGTGTATTCACCTTACAGCCTCACGGGGTGCCGTGCCGAACTCTGCTGAGTGTGGGGGTATATTCACCTTACAGCCTCACGGGGTGCCGTGCCGAACTCTGCTGAGTGTGGGGGTGTATTCGCCGTACAGCCTCACGGGGTGTCGTGCCGAACTCTGCTGAGTGTGGTGGTGTATTCACCGTACAGCCTCACGGGGTGCCGTGCCGAACTCTGCTGAGTGTGGGCGTATATTCGCCGTACAGCCTGATGGGGTGTCGTGCCGAACTCTGTTGAGTGTGGTGGTGTATTCGCCGTGTGGCCGTTTTAGGCGGTGCTGCCGCTGAGATGTCAGCACAGCCGTACCTCTCAGCTGAGTGACAGCTGCGATACGCCTCACCAACTTCTCTGCGGTAATGTAGCCGAACTGAATGCCGCCAATGCATTGGCGGCATTCAGTTCAATGCAGTGGCTGTCGGTCGGCTGCATCGCACGAAGCCAGCCGACAACTGTGCCAGGCCGTGATCCTCGAGATTGCCTTTGCTGCTAATACGACTGGGGTGGTGGAGACTAAGCCGTCGATGTTGAATGTATCTTAGCCAGTGTAGTCGGCGTGGACGCCGCGTGTGCCAAACTACAACTGCCAGGTAGCCGGCTGCCGGATATCCATAGTCGTCAGAGGACCATCCTGAGACAGATATTATATTTCGATATTATATTTATGGGTTGTGGTTAGGTGTTATCTGATCACTGAATGCTATTGTACTTGTGCTGCACAAAAACTAGTTCCCAAACATATCCCACGTGTATGTATACGGCTGACGTAATATGCTCAGTTTCTGGTAGATCCTCGTACTGCTGTTAGATATACCAATCCCTATAGGTGTACCCACATCCGTGTACGATATTAAACGGACCTACATTGGCCGTACATTGTACTAGCCGATGCCCAAGAGTCATGAACTGGGAAAGCGTTTAATTTGCTTCTGAACATGCACGAAACAAAACCCTGGTCATGTCGGTTAGGCATACAAGCTTTTTGAAATTGTTTTTGCGGATGATCACTGATGGTGGTAATATGCTACCACGACCGCTGACATGTTCTTGCAAATGCGTGCTGCATTTTCGTTACACATATCTGGCAACAAACTTAAAAAGCAGTATGCGACGACCGAACAGACAATTTGTGAGCAAAAATGATCCGGTCGCGGATTCCAATTGATCAGGAGCAAACACGAATGTGCTTTTTTGCAGCCGACGAGCTAAGTTGTAGCATTTTTGGAATGTGCCGCGTTGGAGACAAACTGGGGACCTGGAGTGTCTGTTGGTGACACCCCAGCAACTTTTACGACTTCTGAAAAAGACTCGCCGCCTCCTGGCGAGACGGGGCGGAATACCCGACGCTCAAGGATAACTAACAGGAAGACTTACAAGCTGGCACGGCCCATTGACCTTGGAGGCCAGACGAATTTTTCCATCCTGTCCACTCGATGATCCGCGGACTGTCTCCTGGGGCTCCTTGAATCTGGCACGCGCGGTCTTCTCATCATCTTCCGACTCCACCTTACTCCGAAACCTTCGGCGAAGGACAGACCACACCAGCCACCCGGACATAGCACCACACCACAGACATCTTCAACACCACAAACGCCCTCACGTGGTCACGACCGCTAAAATACGATCCCGTCGAACCAGCGCTCCAAGCAGGCACTTTCAAAATTGCGGCCATTGGAAGCTATCTCAGGCCGTCGATTTTAATTTAAACAGTACAGCAGGGCAGTTGACATATTGGTTATGGCGGAGGGTCCATAAATGTAATCAGTGACGTAATCGACCTGAGCTGCTCTGAGTCATGGCTGAGAAATACGGTTGCCACTATGGTGAGACAACTGGTAAATCATTTCACTGCATGCAATTTAGAGTTGGCTACATCTTATGACTGAATTTGGAAATTTCTCTTTTGTTGACCAAGATGAAGCATGGGTGCTTTGTCGACCGGAATAGAGCATGGGTGCTTGGTCGACCGGAATAGAGCATGGGTGCTTGGTCGACCGGGACAGAGCATGGGTGCTTGTTAGACCGCGACATGGGTGCTTTGCGCAGCAAGGCACCCACGAAATTGGTTGTTAACTTCAGCTAACTTCGAGAAGTTGGAAGTTAGCTTCAAAAACAGCCCGAATAGCAGGCGTTCATCTTTCCAAAATTCGTAATTTCCAATTTGGAAGTAAGCTACCGAATTAAAAATTAACTTCCGGAATTGACAGAATTAACTTCAGAGTTTTGGAAGTTGACTTTCTCTTTAAAGATATCTTCCAAAGTTGAAGTTCAATTTTTGGAAGTTAACTTCAAAATTTCGTCCGCTCACCACGGCCAGAAGTATCCCCCTTCCTCCCGATCATGTGTGAGGTGCGGGCGGTCCCTCTCGACACAATCACCTTGATGACCGAGCGGAATACCAATAATGACCGAGCGGAATGCCAATAATGACCGAGCGGAAAACCAATAAACCAATATAAACCAATAAAGTGTGTTCGGTGGATCCACCGACCCCGGATGAGTATTGCGGAGCCTCTCGGTAGTCCCGTCGCGGGCCTCCCGGCACCAGTCGTATCGCCTCCTGTCAATTCGGATGCTGCTCACTTGACCTCGCTCTGAAATATTCTTCCCGGCAGTGTCGTCGATGTTATCAACGAATCCATTTCTGGCTGTGGTAGCGGTCGTAATTTTAGCCTGTCACGGCTGTTTGATGTCCATTGTCTGCATACACGTTATATCTGAGCATGGTTCCCATGAAACTATATATCATTGTCGTTACTATTAATGCGCAAGAATACATTTTTTGATAAATGGCGCTATCAATAAGATCAATTTTGATATGCACATCAATTCTCGAGCACATATATTTTCAGCATAAGGAGAAAATGGTGATCGAGTTCAATTTCGATGACGCTGTATAGTTCTGAAGATCAGCATATCCCGATAGTCGCTTCTCGCTGTCTTACACACTATCACTCATTTGCTTCTTCCAGGCTCAGTCTTATGCTTGCCCTCACTCTCAGTGATATGTTGTTACTCCTAATAGCACTGCCACCTTCATTCTGATCTTTACTATCCTGACCAAGATGAACGAATCATGGCTCGACACACCTTCGCTACAACCGCCATTCATATTTCGCTATTTTCATAAATTAATAGTGTATAATTCACACTCACACGCCCACCCATGAATATCCCCGTGGAAATTTATGTGCAAATACTACATTTAATACCACCCTAGATCCTCTATTCTATACGACACCCGCCTAGGTCAAGCTAGGCTCCACCAATTGGATTTAGCCATAAATAGGCCTAAGCAAAAGAAGCTAAATTGAATCGAGCAAATGTAGAATACATGAGGCATGGTCATCGACATACAGATGTCACACGAATCCTTCACGCGTGGAAAGTTGGGGCTGTGCAACCTTGCGACCAATACCAAAAAAAGCCCGAGTTGACTACCCGCACATTTTCTTCCGCTAGGCATTATACGAGTATACCCGATGACGTTGATGCGACATAAAACTCAAATAACTGACATTTTTTCCCTGGGGGCAGATTATAATTATTTCCTAGAACACAAATATAAATTACAATGAAATTTGCATGGTTGCTTTTGGATAAAAAAGGAGTTAATTATTTTTTCCCAAACCACACTTCTCAAACCTCGGGGGGGGGGTCTTCAACCGCACCTCTCAGATTCTTCGCGAATAGTAACGAACGACGCGCGGCAGCGTGCGACATTTTTGCATAATTTTCACACATCAATCTGGCATGTTATGTCAAAATTTTGAAGTCAGGTCATCTAGGGTCAACGAGTTAGCCAAGGTCAAGTGAGTTTACCTCCAAAAAAGTTCAACCAGTCGTAACGCTTTAACGGATTGAGATATTTTAATGAAACTTTCAGCGTTTGCTTACTTTAGGGATACAACAAAACGTACGAGAGAAATTTTGCATTTTTTTCCGTTTTTAACTGCATATAAATTTTGCATATTTGCCTATTGCAGTTGAAATAGAAGATTCTGGCTAAAGTAAGTATTTTTCATTAGGGAAACTTGACTTCCAATAACATTTCTCGGTCTGCTCTACCTATCATATTTAAAAAAAAGAAAACGTGAAAACTCCAAATGTCCAGGGCTATTGACCTAGAAGCACTTCGATATGGTAAATCAAGGCCTTTGAAGAAGAAATTGAAAGTTCCTGCTTGAGTTCCGCGAAGAAAATGTTTGTTAGCCGTCGCCGAACCGGCCGAAAAATTTACCAGCGCAGGGCCAGGGAGGGGCTCTTAAGAGCCACCTCCCTCTGACTTTCGATTTGTGTATGCTAGCCCGTCCCGTCTCGGGTGTCTTCAATCGTCCCCCCTCATATTTTTTTGCGGATAGTGAACGAACGGCACGCGGCAGCTCGCGAAAATTTGACATACCTTTTCCCACATCAATTTGGCATGTTGTGACAAAACTTTGAAATCAGGTTATTTAGGGTTAACGAGTTAGTCAATGTCAAGTGAGGCCGCCACCTCCAAAAAAGTTCAACCAGTCGTCACGTTTTAACGAATACAGATATTTTAATGAAACTTTCAGCGTTTCTTATCTTTAAGGATGCAACAAAACGTATGGGAGGAATTTTGCATTTTTTCCGTTGATGACTACATATACATTTTGCATATTTGCCTATCGCAGTTCAAATAGAAGATTCTGGCTAAAGTAAGCATTTTGTATTAGGGAAAGTTGACTTCTAACAACGTTTCTCGGTCTGCTCTACCTATTAGAGAAAGAAATGAAAGAAAACTTGAAAACTCAAAATTTTGAAATTGGAAAAAATTAACTTTTTTGGGGGGCAAAAAATTGTACGGCACTAGTCGATTTCGCTGCCGTTTTCTGATTCGGAAGAATTTTTCTCAAATATCCCTAAAATGAACTCCCCAGAGCCAAAAACATAATGTAAGTCGTGAAAAGTCGTGAAAATCTAGCCACCCTAGTGACGTCACTTTTGGGGGCAAGTTATTTTGTGGTGGATCCGGACCCTACTCGTCGAGCGCTTTCCGATAACACCTCTTTCGTTTTCGTACGACGCTTAGTTTGGATTTTATAGGGGGGTTACTATCCGCCCCCCCGAGACGGGGTATGAAGATCTGACCGGAAAGACGGCGCGGGTTAGTATGAAATGCAAAACGCAGTTTGAAAGCTCTGATCATGGGCAGCCTGAAACATGTCAAATTTGCATATGTGGACTGATTTTGAGGCAACCAGAGCTAGGCTTAGTAAATATATGGACCCTGACCCTAAAAGTGATAAACATGACTGAGTGTATGCCCACTTGACATTGTTTTGCAAGAATTAGCATAGATGAATGCATTTTCTGTCATCATAATGAAACCGGGTCGAGATAGCATAGTCAAATGAACATCAGTCTTGAAAGCGAACTTCATTGGCAAGTCAATGTAGCCTATGGCTCATATTACATGGTATTTTTTTCATTTTCGACTATGCTAGAGCAACTAAAGTTTATAATAGGTCACCCCAGAGGCATGAGTTTTAGTTTGGAGAATAGCCTAGAAAATATGAACATGAAGGCATATATTTTGGATCCTTCCAACGGTGTTCAATGCACGACGGTGCTCTGGCCAATTGAGCTATTTCTGGCGCTACATGTGCATATGTGTAATGTCAACATATGCAATGTGCACACGTGCTACAAGTGGATATATACAATACAATAAATACAAACGTATTGCAATATATACAAGTGTAATAAAACACATGGAAATGTATAAAAATGCATGCAAGTGCAATGCAGGATCTCGAGAGTGGCTTGCAACCTTTTTGTTCTCGGAGCGGTGATTCAAGATGCTCCTTTCCGTTCTCCAACAAGCGATTCAGGAGATCCAGTTGACAGTGCTCTCTGGAATGCGACTAACCTATGTCCCTCTGTCTCACCCCTCGGCAGGTGATTCAGGAGATCTCCAACCAGGAGCAGGCCATCGCTGACCTGAAGCAGGCCATAGACGACCTGGAGAGACCCTTGATGGTGGCGCAGACACGCACCCACCGACGTGGCTTCCGCCCGAACGTCGAAGAATCCAGGGACCACCCGCAGTGCAGGTTTGTCAGCTGTCCATGGTGACGGGCTGCCCGTGGTGAGGTGCGAGGAGTGGAGGTACCACGCCCTCAACTTTCCACACCACTGTCCATGTATGCCAAACATTGCAGGTTGAGATTGGTGCTCACAACTGGCATTAGCCACCATTTGAACCGGCCGAACAGGAATCGGTGCAACTTACGCGTTGTTTATGCAGTAAATGCGTGATGCACGATTCACTTGCAAGCAACATGCGCATAGACCTGGAAAACAAAGAAAGGGTGAGTGCTCGCGCTGAACTGCAGTTTTCCAGGTCAAGGCTAACATTGCTTTCCTCTGTCGGAACCACAAATTGAAAATACTGCCTATGTTAGTGGTGATGCATTTATCGCCGAACCAGCGGAAGGAGTGGGGCGAGGGAGTAAGACGGGGAGGGGAGGAGAAACTGGAGGAGCATAAGTGAGTCATGGTCTGTTTCGAGAGCGGACCTAGGAAGGGGAAATAACGCATGGAGACTACGCTTATCCCCCTCCCCCAGTGGCAGATGTGTTTTAGCGACTTTGTTAATGATTGAAGAAATGTATGCCCGTGGTATTCCGAATTAATTTGTTAAGCGACTATTACACTAGTAAATATTCATAAAGTCGTCCTCTTGCATCACTAGAATTTCGTTTCGTCCGTGAAGGATTTGGTGAGTTTGTGGATTTCCAGAGCCGTAAATATGCCGATTCCATGGGCAGAACTGTTGCTAATTGTATGATCTCGGGGTGGTGTGCGAGTTGACACTGGATGGCCATAAAGAGATATTTCAGTCCCCTATGATAGATTTCAAGTGCCCACCACAAGCTGCCGCCATACGTCCCACCTAATTTGATAGGCATACAGATATTTTTCAGTCCCCTGCGATAGATCTCGGGTGCCCACCACAAATTGAGCCATACGTCCCACCTAACGGAATGGTCATACAGTGATGTGACAGTCCGCTGTGACAGATCTCAGGTGCCCACCATAAGCTGAAATATACGTCCCACCTAGTGGAATGGTCATACAGTTATGTGACAGTCCGCTGTGACAGATCTCAGGTACCCATCACAAGTTGAGCCATACGTCCCACCTAACTGGATGGTCATACAATGATGTGACAGTCCGCTGTGACGGATCTCAGGTGGCCATTGCAAGATGGACGACGCCGACATCGCGCTGATGACACATTTTCGAAAGGTCTTTTCTTCCACATTCTAGCGACATGGTGCGCCTCCAAAACGCTCTCCCAGTTACGAAGATGTTGGTTTGCGTGGTGGCATGTTTGGATTAAATTATCGTGAAACCTAATAAGTGCGGTATTTATTTTGTGTACGCACTTAGGAAGAGACGACCCACCGCGTGATCACCGCCAGCTAGTCGCAATATCCAATCACCTCTACGACTGCTACGGTAGACATCTGACACATCTCAAGCATAGCGACTTAGGGGTGGAGGAGCCGTTGTGATCTTGGACAGCTCATCGACCAGCGTGCGGTCGTGATTTGCTTCTGTGAAACTGTGGAGGTTGATGACGACGGACGCGGGTGGAGATGCTGGCAGAGCGGGCGCCCCAGTAGCGGCCCGACAAGTGGCCCTGTCAACAATGTCGAGCCGTCAGCGGCCCGACCAGCGGCCATGTCAACAATGCTCAGCCATCAGCAGCCCGACCAGTGGCTCTGTCAACAATGTCGAGCCGTCAGCGGCCCGACCAGTGGCCCTGTCAACAATGCTCAGCCGTCAGCGGCCCGACCAGTGGCCCTGTCAACAATGTCGAGCCGTCAGTGGCCCCATCAGTGGCCCTGTCAACAATGCTCAGCCGTCAGCGGCCCGACTAGTGGCCCTGTCAACAATGTTCAGCCGTCAGCGGCCCCACCAGTGGCCCTGTCAACAATGTCGAGCCGCCAGCGGCCGTCGCCGCGATGCGTCTCGTCGGCCGACTGGCGACGTCTACTCCGAGCGGGTGGAGCGGAGACGTCGTGACTGAAACTCGACGTGCGATGACCTCTGCCGACGGCCAGGCGTGGCCCACAGCATACTCGTCGTACGGCCCATGGCATACTCGTCGCACGGCCCACGGCATACTCGTCGCACGGCCTACAGCATACTTGTCATACGGTCTACAGCATGCTCGTGCCGGTCCACAGCATACTCGTCGCACGGCCCACAGCATACTCGTCGCACTGTCCACGGCATACTCGTCGTAATGTCCACATCATACTCGTTGCACTGTCCACAGCATACTCGTCGCACGGTGCACAACATACTCGTCGCACGGTGCACAACATACTCGTCGCACGGCGCACAGCATACTTGTCGCACGGTTCACAGTATGCTCATCAGCGGTCCATAGCATACTCGTCACAGGGCCCACAACATACTTGTTGCACGGTACACAGCATACTCGTCAACGGCCCACAATTTAGTCGTCGCACGGTCCACAGCATACTCGTCACAGGATCCACAGCATACTCGTTGCACGGTACACAGCATACTCGTCAAGGGCCCACAGTTTAGTCGTCACAGGACCTACATCATACTAGTCACAGGACCCACAGCATACTTGTTGCACGGTCCACAGCATACTTGTCAGCGGCCCTGGCGCGCTGTCTCGTGTCGCTCCCCTACTCTGGGCGTCTCCAGCGGTGTGTGCATGGCGAGGCTGAACAGATGGCCGATCGGCCGAGCTCGGTCGTGATTGGTCGGTATCCACCTGACACAACCGCGGGATCCTGACCCGCGTCAGCTACCTCGGTAAGGGGAGGTGCTCAGCTGTCTGTCGCGCTGCTGGGCTGTGCGGTGGGAGTCGCAGTTCAGCCGTCACTCTCGTGTTACTGTCAATATGTCACTCTATCTGTTACTCTAATTATTCGTACTGATAATGGTGCAGCCGAGCGAGAAAAACAAGAAGTTGGTGTTCTTGGCAAATGTATGGTGATTTTGGCTCGGCACTCGTGCGGTTAGGGGTAAATGGTTAATGTAGACAGGTGTTGTGCAGGCACCAAAGACGCATGGCTTCCTCTATGGGCACTCGAACTATAGCCCTGTGGACAGGCAAACCAGGGCGCATTAGCAAGTTTGTCAGTAGCGCAAACAGCTCCTGGTCAGACAAAGGGGTGGTGTAACGTGATTAACTTTGACTTCGTCAGACAACACGTTGTATAACGCTAACAGCTTCTGGTCAGACACACACATTGCTTGGCTGCTCACATTCTTTCGTATGTTATGTGTTGGGTAGTGCCAGCTTTCACTCATTGAGACTGACAATGTCACTCGACAGGGGCGTGTGCCTATCGAGAGTTATTACTCATGTCCATCCGATATCTTATCCGAGATCACCGGAAGCTCACTCAAAATATCTTACCAGCGAATTGCAATGCTCTAAGAACTTTCAGAGTTGACTAGGCGTAAACAGTGAAGAAAAAGGTCCCGAAGCTACGGAAGACGCATGGATTTTGAGCAGGAAGGAAAGCCTCCCCATAAGATTTGTAGGCGTAGTTCGGCCCTCCGGTCCACAACTTTTCTGTAAAACTGCACCAATGGGAACAAAACGGGTGCTTAGTGAATGCTGCATTCGTTGTTTTTAGTGGCCCAGGATCAAGGCAAACCAACAGGGAGGACATTTTATAGGTTATGTGTACCTTGCGCATCGCCATTGCGCTTCATATATCTGAGTGTGTAATGTCGCCGACTTCAATTTGTGTGGTGATTCACAAACACCCTACCACACCCTCGGTCCCAGGTATAGTAGCTGCGTTCATATCGTTTCTTAGAATGTCGGACGGACTGATAGGTCATACGGTGGGTACGGTCAAAAGCACCATGTATCAGTGTTAACCCGTCCCGTCTCGGGGGTGGGGGGAGGGTCTTCAATCCCCTTCAAAAATTGCCCCCCTCAGGTTTGTCGCAGATTGCGGACGAACAACGCGCGTCAGCGCGCCCAAATTTGGCATGCCTTTTCTCACATCAATGGGGCATGCCGATTCAAAAATTGTAGGTCAGGTCATCTAGGGTCAACGGGTTAGTCAAGGTCAAGTGAGGTCACCTCCAAAAAAGTTCAACCAGTCGTCACGCTTTAACGGATGCAGATATTTTAATGAAACTCTCAGCGTTTACTTATCTTTACGGATGCAACAAAACTTACGAGTTAAAGTTTTCATTTTTTCCGTTTTTGACTATTTATAAATTTTGCGTATTTGCCAAATTACAGTTAAAATACAGGATTTTGGCTAAAGTAAGCATTTTTTATCGGAGTAAGTTGACTTCCAACAACGTTTCTCGGTCTGCTCTACGCATTGGAAAAGGAAAATTACAGAAAATTTGGAAACTCAAAAGTTTGAAAATTCGAAAAATAAAAAAATAAATGAAATATTTTTTTTTTTTTTTTTTTGGGGGGGGCAAAAAATATTAAAGGCCTGGTGAATTTCGCTGGCCTTTTCTCATTCCAAATACATTTTGTTTTTTCATATATCCCCTAAAATGAACCCCCCAGAGTCAAAAACATAATGTAAGTCGTGAAAAGTCGTGACAATCTAGCCACCCTGGTGACGGCACTTTTTGGGGGAAAAGTGTTTTGGAGGATGGACCCTGACCCTACTCGTCGAGCGCTTTCCGGTGACACCTTTTTCGTTTTCGTGCGATGCTTATTTTGGATTTTAGAGGGGTCTTCAACCGCCCCCCCCGAGACGGGGTGGGAGGATTTGATCGGAAAGACGTCGCGGGTTAATGGGGAAGGCATTGCCAGCGTACTCCGAGAAAGTTACCGTCATTAGCCTGAGCGCTGGCACAGCAACAAGCGCAGATGCCGACGTCCGTAAGGGTCGCACGACACACATCCGCCCGCTCGACGAAGGCTCACGGTTCATAAACTCGGCGCGCAAATAGCCGATTGACTGCAGGCTGCAGCCGGCCCTAATGGGCCATTGGACTGCCCTAGGCATGCCGCCACTGCCACGCGGCGTCTTGGCGCCGCTGGCCACCGGCGGCGGCGACGGCGGTTCAAACAGCCGGCTGTCCGACTCCTGTTTGCGTTGGCGTTTCCGTGAGAACGCCGTCAACCGGTGTGTGGGTGCGGCCGGCCGGGACAATGCGCGGCGGCCGGCGGTCGGCCGACACGCGTGGCGACTGTCGGCGGCGCTTTGTGTCCGTGGGAGACGCGCCGCCGGCCGGCTTTGTATCGGCCCGCCGCAGCCGGCTGGCCAGTCGAACAATGACGCCGGCGGCAGCTGTTCGTTCGGTGAGCTTTTGGTGAGCGGCACCGCGGAATACGTGACGAGGCGCCGGCTGCCCTGACCCTGACGCCTTGACCTCGACTGAGCCGACCGCCACTCTCCAGGTGGACGCACACTCTGGGAGTGTGGGGCGCACCGCCAGCTCTCTGAGCCGGCTGACGTGGCTCTGGGACGTGATGTGGAAGTGTGGGGCGCACCGCCAGCTTTCTGAGCCGGCTGACGTGGCTCTGGGACGTGATGTGGAAGTGGGCACCCACCCTCCAAGCTGGCTCTTGGGACGTATGTGGAAGTGTGGGGCCACCGCCACTTAGCCGGCTACGTGGCTCTGGGACGTGATGTGGAAGTGTGGGGCGCACCGCCAGCTTTCTGAGCCGGCTGACGTGGCTCTGGGACGTGATGTGGAAGTGTGGGGCGCACCGCCAGCTCTCTGAGCCGGCTGACGTGGCTCTGGGACGTGATGTGGAAGTGTGGGGCGCACCGCCAGCTCTCTGAGCCGGCTGACGTGGCTCTGGGACGTGATGTGGAAGTGTGGGGCGCACCGCCAGCTCTCTGAGCTGGCTAACGTGGCTCTGAGGCGTGACGTGGGAGTACGGGACACACCAACAGCTCTCTGAGCTGGCTGACTATATCGGGACCCAGACGATAGGAAGTCGGATGCAACGCGATGAGATGGCACCGATAGATAAATAGAAACCATCTGGGCTTGTCTTTAACCATCGGCCTCGATGGCTTGCCGCACAAAACTGGTTGAAATACGTTGAGCATTACTTCATGGGATTACGCACTGTTAACTGAAGTCGTCACGTCTACCGCAAACCTTCAGAACATTGATCGTGTTGGACATAATTTTGACAAGGCGATCGGAATCGGATCGACCTTCGGACCGCCTTGAACCAACATTGCTGCCGTCATCACCGTAACGCGTCATATTTGGCCGGCGGACTAGATTTGGAATACCGTCCTCTTCACGCACGATCTTCACGGATCCGGATTGGGTTGAATAAAGGAATTTCAATCATATTATGCCCTGCATTGATTGAACAGCTTATAAGATACATCAAGTTTTGGGGTGAGCTCATATGGTTAAAAAGGCACTGGTTGTCATTTTCACCAAACGCTGATGGGCTACTTTGCTTGCTGCATCGTGCACAAACTGCATCGACGATGTCTACGCACACGAAATAACTCCCAATACAAAAACTACAATGGGCAAAACCTCCAAGAGACGACAGCCACACGACATTGCTTCTAACGGAGAGCTTCAGAATGCTGCACTTCCAAGTAGGAGTGGAACTTTTTACACTTTTGGTGCTGTCAATGCAACACCGATTATTTCTCAATTTATTGCGACGCTTGTGGTGATGCATTGGAAGAATTGATACAAAATTTTGTTTGTATACACAATACCTAAAAAAGTATGGGTATAATTCCACATTAAAACAAAAATTATTTTCATATAGACCATACCAGCTGTATGCTATTGCATACTCTGCACTAAAGTTCTCGAACAATACAAGTTGTCCAGTATTTCCCAGTATAGAGCTGGTGCCCAGATAAAAATAATCGCCAAAGAACTGCGTTGAACATTACAACAACATGAAATTACGCGCGTCGAATGAAACCAAAAATCAAATATAGTTAACATCATTTCATGGGAAAATGCATATGCATTTTGTTACCGAGTGCAACAGTGCGAGTTGTGTATGCTCGTACATACAGGAAAATGCTGGTATATCCGTGAGCTGTTCTTGGTGGTGGATGTTAATTCAATTGTACACATTTGCCATGCATATTCGGCTCGAGTTCCCTCTACATGAGTCTGTTTTTATCAAAGCTGTGCTCCTGAAGCTTTGTGACCGGATGAGTGTTGTGTGCGTTACTAGCTTGCTATATGTCCAGTTTTCTCAGGGTCACATTTTGTACTACTAACTGGTGGCAGCCTATCCGCAAAAACAAAACAAAGAAAAGGATGCAAAGTGTAAGCCCATGGTTGTGTGTTTACATTTCATGACGCCTCTTGATTTCCTACGGAGGAACCACGTTTTGATGTACGTGCAGCTTACCAAGAGAAGGCCCTGTGAAAGTGCATATAGTCAAATAGGATGGGCTACCGCATTGGATATGGAAACGACAATACAAACTCGGCGTAACTACACCAATCACTTTTGGAAGTCTCCATCTATGCTTCTATGCCACGCTACTGATTATTCAAATGCTGAATGACTTATACGCCCCACAAGCTGTAATGAAGAAAACGTCTCGGCGATATTATTTCCATTGCGAGAACTTCCGCGTAGTCTACCCTTAAGCGACACAACTGTGAACGTGAAGATATCTCCGGGGCATTTCTGCCACACGACTAAAAATTCAATTCAAAAGCTTGCACGCAACTTTGCTCCTTCTGCAAACACTTTCACTTGTTTCGCTTGTGCGCTACACGACTGCGAATTGAAGAATCTGAATGCAACCCAATGAAAAATGGTCATTGTAAAATAGCTTGAGGTAGGACTCGCGATGTGCTATGAGTGCTATATATTTATATGTATATGCATATATATGTACACACACACACACACACACACACACACACACACACACACACACACACACACACACACACACACACACACACACACACACACACACACACACACACACACACACACACACACACACACACACACACACACACAACACAAAAAAAAAAAAACAACACACACACACACACACACACACACACACACACACACACACACACACACACACACACACACACACACACACACACACACACACACACACACACACACACACACACACACACACACACACACACATATATATATATATATATATATATATATATATATATATATATATAAACACATCAATTTGCAAAGTATCCTACCTAGTTTTCCCTAGTCACACACGAGGGGTGCAGATCTCATTCAAAGTGCATTTAATTCAACTCAATTCATTAAATGGGCCATATTTCCTTTCTACTAATTGGTGGTGGTCTATCTGCAATATAAAAATGAAAAACATACGGGATGCAAATCGTATTGATATAATCGCATTCTATTGTCTTCCTATTTGCATCCCGAGGCACCCTTATGTTGGCTGCCCTGATCTACGGGCAGCTTACCAAGGAATGCCCTACATTGAAAGACCCAATGAAGGCGCATACAGCCAAAGGAGATAGGCTGCTACTGCATCTGATATGGGGCGGGGGAGGCGACAATGAAATTACATTAATTTAAATACAGTCCATTTTTCTTTCTTTCAAGACAAAGCTCCCTGAAAGCAATTGTATTGAAGGATGGCCATTTCAGGCTACATAATGCTCAATAATCCTATGAACCGTTCCAAGAACTAGCTATAACGCATAAATATAACGGTAACTAACTCGGATAGATGCAGGTGCTGTTTAAGAAACTTGGTGGGGTGGAACATTTGTGTTAGTTCGGTGACGCTGGAGCACTGAGTGGAGTTTAACTCCAAACCACCCACGACTACCCGTGTAAGTACGCCAGCAGTGTAACAACTGCACCAGAATCTGGGAATGCGCCATGTACGGTAATTTCCAGCCGCGACGATTATTTTTGTCATGCATATTCCGCAGGCCGACATGCTGAGTGAGCATACACATATGGTTTCGAATGAAGGACGTTGCGTTGGTTTTCTTTGTGAATCGTAATGGAATCATCATTTGCAAACGGCACGAGTCCGAGTCGAGCTTGTCATGCGCTGTATCATGAGCACTCAATTCCTCGCTAAATGTTTGCGTAAATCAGAGTACAAAAATATTACCATCCAAACATCTTGCGACGTTGGTACATTTGCCCGCGGTGACTCAAACCTAAGCCTCGATAGTGTACGTGCAGTATTCTTAAACAAGGAATAGCCATCGGTGAATATTTTATTGAACAACCAAGATTTTATGCGTGTCATTAAATCAAATATCAAATTCATGAAATATCAAGTTATAGATTATATAATACATATTATGTT
Organism: Imbricaverruca yamaguchii; assembly: GCA_034440575.1. NCBI lineage: Eukaryota > Metazoa > Arthropoda > Thecostraca > Neoverrucidae > Imbricaverruca > Imbricaverruca yamaguchii. The sequence continues at coordinate 94,402 of JAOTOL010000744.1, read as the reverse complement.
TTGACGTAACACATTGAAATAGGTTGGTCACTGCCAACAACTAACTTCAAATCTGACATCATTTTGCTTCATGAATGTTATGAAAAATAACTGTATCCAACCAAGAATTCTTTGAGCTGCTGTCGAGGCAAATAAAGTAACCCCTTTCCGTGATAGCTGTGCTAAGACTGAATAATCCGCGATTTCCAATTACGCTATGCGTGTGAGTTATTTATGAAAGTAAATCTAGCTAACGTAAACAAGTTGAGCAGTCATATTTCCCCCGTTCAATATTTGGGTTAGCTGCAATAGGACGTTGAAGGTACGCATGCAAAGTGTACCGCTGGGTGAGAGGGATGCAGCGTCACGAAAGACAACACGCTACCGTAGAATAATGTGCGGCCAGCACCGACACTTGACCAGAAACACACCAGACCTGTACATTTGCGATTTTGTAGAAGTGGACTCTGAACTCCCACCGGCTGCAGTCGAGTCCATCCACTCCAAATACACGGGTGATTCCATGCATCCAAGACCGAAAGACTAAGCCAAATGAGATCAGATAAGAGAAATCCGCCCACTTACATGGTTGTTCGTATTGTGGAGGTGAATTTGTCAATGTTCTGCGGGTTCGCCGATGGTACATGGATCTTCAAAACGGGAGTCTGACACTGAAGTAATCGGAGACCAAATAAGAACGGCCAGACCGGAACATCGCATCACCGGCTTTCCTGGGCTGAACACCATAGTAAGAATGTTCAAGATGCAATATAAGTTGACCCTTATCATCCACTTCCGCACTCTATTGGCCTTGATTTCGGTCACTAACAGTTAATATATCTTTTAATAAACTCCTCTAGCGCGTCCGACGCCAACATCGTGAGTTTGGACATGTAGTAGCCTTCCCTATTTGGCTGTACCCCCCTCGGTAGGTTATGCTTACACATCTAAAGTCCATACATATCGTTGATTTATGGTAACCAAATTAGCTCGCAGTGATCCGAAGTTCCATGCTGCTTCCAAGACTATACAATATACATACAATGCCATCCCAATCCTCTGCTCCAGCTGAATGTTTCCCCTGATTCCATCATGACATGGCTGCAGGTTCCTTGCAGTGCATCCACCAATTTCACGGATGCAAGCTTCATCATTCGCAGGCTTTCCAGCCATCCACAATCATCCCACATCCTAAAAAACTCTTTTCTTAAACCATGCCATTCCACGAGACAGCATATACACCCTTGCTGCTCTTGGTCTACCATTTTGTGGCAGAAATTGGGCCAGCAAGCGTTGCCATTCTCCTCCGGATTTGGCGCCATTACCCTCTCCACCTCCTTAAAAGATGCAGCACTCCAACATACTTGAACAATGCTTCTCTCGCTGTTTTTACCTGTAAATATGCAAATATTACAGCTAGAAGACGACAGCACACATTAGCACTGAGTCACATCCATTAATACAAGACACAACTATATGTGTCTTGGCAAACAGGATAACTGATGAAATCACATCCTGGGATTGACGAAAATAGCAGCTTGCATAATACTAACCAAACGCATTCTGAAACAAGATGCATTTCTGCAATTAACAAATTAACAACGGAGCGTGGTATGATTGGGACTTTTCAGATATATGCAAATGCTTATGGGGAGGCATCGCATAGCATGCATTTCTTCCACCCCAGAAAACGAGACTAGGTGTTTATGCGTTTGCAATCATGCTTGTAAGTACATGCGATCGTGCACGCGGGTTTGTGACAAGGATGTTTTACAGAGGCGGGTTGCCTGGACGCGGACCGCCAGAAACATGAGGGACGTTCACCATGCACGCACGATTGCTAGGTAATCTGAGACAGCTTGGCTTAGTCATCAGTTGATGAGTTTCGCCGTAGGCTCGCTGAAGCATTTTCTAACTAGTTTGGTCTAGTAGTGTGGCGCGACCTTGTCAGAGGCCGTGCGCCCTGGCCTGCTCCACGTGGTAGCCGGCCAACGCATCTCCTGGCGACTCCCATGTCCTGGTCGTCACCATACGGATTACCGGCATTCCACAAAGGGTCGGTCGTGCTAGCATCCGTTTTGTGGTGGTAGGCGAGTAGGTCGCCTGCTGCTCACCCTCAGAGCACACGTCTCCAACAGGATCGGTATCCAGCGCACCATGACGATAGCAAAGCGAGCAAAGGAACTGGATTTAGCTAGAAACTGTAATGGGGACAGTAAAAGTTCTTTAGTTTCTACAAGCTGAGTAAAGTTTCTAGCACAATTGGTCCACTGGAAGTAAAGGGACTACATTGGGTGAGGATAGTGAGATGGTTGAGGAGCTGAGCAAGCAGTTCAAATCAGTGTTTACATTGGAAGATATGACCAATCTGCCGACCGTACACCATAGTTCAGTTACATGGGATCTGACAAATATGTTGATTTCATTGGTAGTGATGTTGTTTACAATCATATCAGGAAAATAAAGCCAAATAAGGCCGCAGGACCTATGATATTATGCTAGGGTGTTGCGGGAAACGAAAAGGAACTGGCATTTCCACTTAGTATAATATTTTGTAGATCAGTTTCACATAATGAAATTCCAACCGATTGGAAAAGGGCAAATGTAGTTCCTATTTTCAAGAAAGGAGAAAGAGGAAAGTTGAAAACTATAGGCCAATAAGTTACATCCTAGTCTGCAAGGTACTGAATCAATTATCAAGGATAGAATAGTTAGTTATGGAAGGTAGCAGATGATTCAAGATACCAACATGGATTTAAAAAGGACGATCGTTCACAAACCGGACTTTAACTTGAAAAAATTGATAGAAATCAGGTTGATGTAGCATACTTGACTTAGAAGGCCTAAAAATAAACGTTAATATACAGCCAGTAGGTATTGCAGGTAGCATTAAAAGGATAGTTTGGCAATAAAGCAAATGATCTAAATGGTACAAAGTCATCATGGCAAAATGTTCTTAGTGGAGTCCCAGGGTCAGTACAGGGCCATTACTGTTCATTATATTTGTAAATACATAAAGTGGCCTAAGCAGTAAAGTTTAAATTTGCAGATGATTGAAGGTCTTTAGGGCAATAACAGGTCAGGATGAGCATATCTCGTGCAAAAAGACTTAGACGAACTTGTGAAGTGGTCGAAGAATGGCAAATAAATTTAACTTTGATAAGTGCAAAATGCATGTAGGTAAGCAGCATATGAAGGCTCCATACTATGGGTGGCCAAGTGCTATCAGTGACTAACAGGAGAAGGATTTAGGTGTTATTTAAACACAAAATTGCATCAGAACAGACCAAGGAAGCCAGGAAGAAGGCACTGAGAATGCTCAGGCAATAAATAGGAATGTATCATACAGAAGTGAGGAAGTGATCAGGAAGCTTTACTGTGCATACGTCAGGCCACTTTGGAATACTGCATCCAAGCTTGGTCTCCTAGCTATGAAAAGATTGTTGGCTTTAATACAAAAGGGCTACAAAATGGTTAATGGCATAAGCAACCTCCATATGAGGAAAGATTGAAGAAATTGAATATGTTTTCACTTAGATATAGAAGCGAAGGAGATCTCATCGAGGTCTTTAAATTTGTAATGGTCTGGAAGGGGATACCTTGGGAAATGTTTGAATTTAACAGAAATGATGCAATTAGGTCATAAATTCAAAATTAAAATTAACCACACAGAACAAGTAAGGCAAACTTTTACCAACAGGGTGTGGAACACTGGAACCAGCTGCCAGAAAACATCGTCAGTAGCAGCACATTGAACATCTTTAAAAACCGCATAACAATCACTGTGAGAATATTTTTTTTTTTTTTTAGGGGGGGGGGGGGTTTTTTTTTTGGGGGGGGATATTTTTTTTATTAAAAAGGAAAAAAAAAAGGGGGTTTTTGTTTAAGAGTTTTATTATTTTTTTTTTTTTTTATGTTTTTTTGTCTTTATGTCACTGTCATAATATTCCACTGTAGTAGTATATTAATGTAGTAATATGCCACTATAACCCGATGTCACTGTCACACTGTACGACTCTGTCACTTCGTCGCCTGGTAGCTGTTCCACTACACCACACCACCGTACCACCACTATAGTTCAGCCAGGAGCGCACCATGGGTCAGTCACATGCCACCAGCACCATTAGAAGCGCCGATCTCAATATCGGCCCCAGCTGACTACGTGTGGATAACCAAGTCCACACCTATTCGCTCGCTTCTTCATAAACTGGCTGGTGTTTGACGAACGGTGGATTCAAGATGCTCGTCGGTTGTAAGAGTACATATATTACTCCAGAGGATATTGCCGCCCAACATTACCACGTGTTACCGGACAACATCACGATAGACGTGACGTTGCGTTGAGTTCTGCTCTGGATATTCTGGTCTTTCCTGCTTTTTCCTCCATGTAGTGGAAACGTCAAATGTCTAATGCATATTGTGCATTAGCACCAGCAGTCCGAGTGGCATACTCCAGCATAACCACGGCACATGCACTGTGATCTGATTGAGTGGCGTAGCTACCTCAGCAGTCAGAGGAATTTGCTGCGACCCAGTCCGATTGCTCGCAGGTGTAGGCGAGTTCGTTTCGCCTGACAGTGTTAGTCGAGGGTTTGACTCGCTCTTACGGCAACCTGTTCTCAAATTCAACAAGTTACCAAATCCAACAGCCATTAATATCCCTTGCATTGACCGGGCTGATAATTGACGATACGGTGACGACAACCTGTTCAACAGTTTCAACAGCAGAGAAAGCAAACACCAGCGCATTCCTTTCAAAGTTCGTTCCTCCGCGTCTGTAAGCACCCGTGGGTTATGAGCCGCGCACGAGACGGGATCAGTCGCTCATGGGGATGGGCACACCTGGCCCACGCCCTGGCCCGCCACTGGCCAGCATCACCTACTACAACACAGCAAATGGAGGGGTTCGATCGTCGTACTCTAGACACGCCCCACATGTGAGTCAGTTACATGGTACATTGGTGTCACAATCCCGTGACTACACCGCATCCGCCGACTGACCGTCGCTGTCCAGCACCGAAGATGACCAAGCCAAACATCCGGTCCACACCGAGTCTCGAGGTGTCAATCTGCCGACGTCGGCGGCGGCAGGAGCCGGCCGACCGACTGGGATCCGCTCGGAGCCCGGATCCCACGATATATGGGAGCAACGGTAATTAGGCTGCCAGACGCATTCGAAAGATATTCTCCAAGGTTACCTTCGTTACGCGTGTCGCGACACGGCACCGCCAGCTCCCGATCAAGACAGAAATAATGGCGTTTGCATGTCGGTCGGTGGTCGTGCGTCCTCGCCTAGACGTGGACGCAAGGTGGCGCTGGGGTTGCCCCATTTCTGCGCAATGGTACACACAAACTCAGTTTGACTTGTGTTTCCACGGAGTGGAAACACAAGTCACCGGATGAACCTTCGGTGTCACAACTGCTTTATTTTCCATAGTGAATACTCAATAATTGCATGCTTTGAATATTTCATATGGATAATTCCACATAGTGGATTAATCTTATACTGTTACGTGGGAAATGTGACGGAAAAGCAAAATATCGAATTCTAATTAAATCGGAGGTGGTGTGGATGCAGACTCAGTCTCTAGGTTCCGGTTGGTTCTTTTAAATAAATATTTAGTCCGAGTTGTTGCTGCGGTGGCTTTAGGAACCAGGGTTCTATTGCTAAGCAGAGCTTGTTGCGTGAACCCTGGCCCCACCACCCGATCCATGAATTCCAGTTCAACGGCATAATTTTTATCGAAAGTTTAACGTGCCGTCAATGCACCGACACGGCCGCCCGGTAGCTCGTCCCAAGCCTTATTGGGCCAGCTGCCAACTGACACTCCCGGCCGGGGGCTAAATGCGAGCTCGCGAAGCGACTCGAACCCTGTGTTGCCAGGACAGGGGAAACCAGTGCAGGTCAGCGCTTTAACCAACTGAGCTACCGGGGCGGCTAAGACGCTGAGTTGAGTTGAGTGCTCTTCACTCATTTTTTTCAAAGATAATTCACCATCAGACTCAAGGGTACAGTAAATATAATGTCTGAGCAGACGTAACGTCTGAGCAGAAGGACCAGCCAGTGTCGCATTAACAGAGTTGGATACAGCATGACAGTTTAGTCCGACAACCTAGACGAGGGTTTTAAGGACATCTGATGCCACGCCGTTTTAAATTTTGAAGATGAATATGAGGATTGCAGTGGATCGTTTGACGACAAAGGTTGCTTTCATAGCGTTGCTGGCAACTCGTGATCTGGTCGAGGAGAATATCCAGTTCCTTGACGTACTTTTGATGTAAAATGTGCTATTTTGTTCACTTAGATGCCGAAGTAGGAAATCTTGGCGAGAGAATTTCGAGATCCAAAAAGAATAAAGCACGTCATCCCGCCATTTATGTTCAAGCTATTTGCGCAGAAGTGCGGAAAGTGCTGAACGTGACATGGATATTGCATTATGTCGGCGTACGAATGTTTGCTTCACATCTGCTCTCACTATTGACCACAAATATATCTTTTCTTTGTAAATATCTGTGTGTTATGCCCAAACTGTCCATAACAGTCACTGCACGTGGAGAGCATGTATTGTGAAATAAAATAAAATAAGCATTCCTGAAGGCACTGCATGTTCTCCTCGGTCAAGGACTTCATAAAGACATAAAGACATAAAGACATAAAGACATAAAGACATAAAGACATAAAGACATACAGACATAAAGACATAAAGACATAAAGACATAAAGACATAAAAGATTAGTGCAACTATGAGCCACAAGGGCCCTTCTTGGTTGCACTCTGTACACTGAACCAGTTGCCCACCAAAACTGTCAATCAGCCCTCTCCTGTAATACTGAAAAGCAAGCCCTATATTCTTATAATGATTGTCTATGCTGTTTTTAAAGATGTTCAATGTGCTGCTACTGACGATGTTTTCTGGCAGCTGGTTCCAGCGTTCCACTACCCTGTTGGTGAAGAAAGTTTGCCTTAACCTTGTTCTGCCGTGGTTAACTTTAATTTTGAATTTATGACCTCTAATTGCATCATTTCTGTTAAATTCAAACATTTCCCCAAGGTATCCCCTCTCTAGACCATTGACAAATTTAAAGACCTCGATGAGATCTCCTCTCAGCCTTCTATATCTAAGTGAAAACATATTCAATTTCTTCAATCTTTCCTCATATGCCAGGTTGCTTATGCCATTAACCATTTTTGTAGCCCTCTTTTGTACTCTCTCCAAAAGCCAACAATCTTTTTCATAGCTAGGAGACCAAGCTTGGATGCAGTATTCCAAATGTAGCCTGACGTATGCACAGTAAAGCTTCCTGATCACTTCCTCACTTCTGTATGATACATTCCTATTTATTGCCCCGAGCATTCTCAGTGCCTTCTTCCTGGCTTCCTTGGTCTGTTCTGATGCCCCCAGTTTTGTGTTTAGAATAACACCTAAATCCTTCTCCTGTTGAGTCACTGATAGCACTTGGCCACCCATCAAGTATGGAGCCTTCATATGCTGCTTACCTACATGCATGATTTTGCACTTATCAAAGTTAAATTTCATTTGCCATTCTTCGGACCACTTCGCAAGTTCGTCTAAGTCTTTTTGCAGCGAGATATGCTCATCCTGACCTGTTATTGCCCTAAAGACCTTCAAATCATCCGCACATTTCAAAACTTTACTGCTTAGGCCACTTTCAATGTTATTTACAAATATAATGAACAGTAATGGCCCTAGTACTGACCCCTGGGGGACTCCACTAAGAACATTTTGCCATGATGACTTTATACCATTTAGCATCACTCTTTGCTGTCTATCTGAAAGCCACAACTCTATCCATTTTAAGATGCTACCTGCAATACCATGGGACTGAAGCTGTATCATTAACCGTTTATGGGGTACCTTGTCAAAGGCCTTACTAAAGTCAAGATATGCTACATCAACCTGATTTCCCTGATCAAATTGTTATGTGGCGAAGTTCAAAAAGTCCAAGAGGTTTGTGAGACACGATCGTCCTTTTCTAAACCCATGTTGAGTATTTTGAATCAATCTGCTACCTTCCAGATAACTAACTATTCTATCCTTGATAATTGATTCGAGTACCTTGCATACTAGGGATGTGAGACTTATTGGCCTATAGTTTTCAACTTTCCCCCTTTCTCCTTTCTTGAAAATAGGAACTACATTTGCCCTTTTCCAATCGGTTGGAATTTCATTATGTGAAACTGATCTACAAAATATTATACTAAGGGAAATGCCAGTTCCTTTTCAGTTTCCCGCAACACCCTGGCATAAATTTCATCAGGTCCTGCTGCCTTATTTTGCTTTATTTTCCTGATATGATTGTAAACAACATCACTATCAATGAAATCAACATCATTTGTCAGATCCCATGTCACTGAACTATGGTGTATGGTCGGCAGATTGGTCATATCTTCCAATGTAAACACTGATTTGAACTTCTTGCTCAGCTCCTCAACCATCTCACTATCCTCACCCAATGTAGTCCCGTTTACTTCCGGTGGACCAATTGTGCTAGAAACTTTACTCAGCTTGTAGAAACTAAAGAACTTTTTACTGTCCCCATTACAGTTTCTAGCTAAATCCAGTTCTTTTGCTCGCTTTGCTGCTCTTGTTTTTTGCTTCACAGTGTCTCTAGCTTTTCGATACGCCTTTAGATTAACGACATTTGAGGCTTCTTTAAAAACTCTAAATGCAGTTTTCTTAGCCTTAATTGCTTTTATCACGTCTGGTGTAAGCCATGCTGGCTTTCCTACCCTTCTTTTGCGTCTTTGCTTTTGGGGGACATGTCTAATCTGAGTTTCCTTCAAGTAAGATTTGAACATTTCCCACATTTCACAGGCATTTAAATTGGATAATTCTTCTTCCCATCTGATGGCACTTAAAGCCGCTCTCATGCCGTTAAAGTCTGCCCTGTTGAAATTCGGAACCTTTACCAAATTATCCTTGATAATTTTCCCTACATGTGCCTTGAATCTAACTATGTTATGGTCACTTTTTCCCAGAGTTTCGCCTACAGTCAAGTCTTGAACCAAGTCACTTAAATCCGAGAATACAAGGTCCAAGAATGAACCATGCCTGGTAGGTTCTGATACAAACTGGTGTAAGAACAGGTCCTCTTCAAGGCATTTCCTACACATTTTGCATGATGGGGTGCCAACACCAGCATATTCATAACCTTTTAGATTAAAGTCACCGAGAATAAGGCACTTCCTCTTAAAGTTTCTACTGATCTCCTCACAAATCACCTTGTCAAGCTCCAGTTGCTGAGAATGTGGCAGGGTTCTTGATCGGTAGAAAGCTCCTATCCTAAGAGTATTGCTGTTGCCTTTTCCCACAGTGACATCAAGCCAAATGGACTCCACAGACACATTTTTATCCCCACCTGCTACTTTTTGAGAACTGAATAAGCTATTCATATAAAGCATTACACCACCCCCTTTCACTGCTGGACCCCTATTGCACGAAAACATATTGTATCCCTGAATCTCATAGTCCTGTAAGTTATCTCCAAAATACCCTTCACGGACCCATGCCTCCGTAATGCAAACAAAATCCGGTTCCTCCTCAGCAGCATAACACTTGAACTCATCAAATTTGGAACGGATACTCTGAGCATTAAACATCATACACTTAACGAATGCTCCATAACCACCTTTGGCTTTTTCATATTGAGGAGTTCTTTTATCACTAGATGAACTATAACTCTGTCCCCTTGAGTTGCTGCTGTCCCTATTTGCAGACTTTGAGGTTCTATTGCCTTGTCTGACACTATTGGAATATTCCTGAGTTGGCAATGCAATTTCATCCCTCCCCACCCCATTTCCTAGTTTCCCTGAAGGACATGCTCATATACTTTGCCTAACACATGGACCCCCTTCTCAGAAAAATGCAGGCCATCCTTCTGATAGAGGTCCCACGATGCATAAAACCTGCTCCACTCGTCTACAACTACTTCAGCAATGGAAGGTCATCCGAAATATTGACAACATTTACACAGGGTTAGAGCCTGTTATGATATATGAAGCAGGATAGATCATTCACAGACATGAGGAAGAGGATTTGTCCTACGACGGACCCTTGAAGAACTCCGTAGGATAATCGAAGCCTACAGGTGCCGCCACTGCCAGCTGGGAGCGGAAAGAGAGGTAGCCGCTAAACCAGCATGAGGAGATGGCCGTATCGCTGAAGCTTGTTCGGCAGCATTAAGTTATCGACACTGTCGAACGCCTTGTTCAGATCAATCGACGTCAGCCACGCTCGGCGATAAACATTGCTCTCGGCGGCCGCCCATCCCGCAACGTTAAGAATATCTTTGGTAGAATGGGATGGGCGGCAGGCGTAATGGGAGTGAGAACAGATGTGATTGGTTATGAGGCGAACGCTGAGCTAATATCAAACAACTTGTTCAGGGATTTTGAACATGGCATTCCGAACATCTCCGGAATTAGATGTGACTCCGGAGTTATGGATAGGGGTAACAATGGAAGCATTCCACGAATCGGAAACGGCGAGTGAGGACATTGGGGTATTGACCAGGTGGCAAAATGGAGGAGCGAAGGCAGGAAGAAAGACCCTGATCGCAAGCTGAATAAATCCGTCGTCGCCAATAGCCGCTGGTGTGCTCAGCTGATCGGTTCACGACAGCGCAGACAATGTGATACATGGCCGGGTGACCCAAGACGCACAGACTCTGAATGGGCGCAGGCCGAGCGGCGGGGCACATAGATCATGAGCAGCGTCAGCATTCAGCAGCGGTGCTGGCGGTACCTCACCAGCCAATTAGTTCCCACATATAGAGCTACTTCTCGCCTGTATAGACCAATCATGCTTTGACAAAAAAATCGACACCAAATCGCCTAATGCCGGTCCAGAATCGCATGCTGTCCCGCTCGAACAGTTTAAGGACAACAGACAAGGAAGACCTGTGGGTGCTTGCCAGTGCTCCTGTAGCCCGCTTTCACAGCGGCCGGTGCGCCCGGCGATGAGCGGCTCCGATCACGTGGCTGTCCAGACGTGGCCTGCGGCGTTACCGCGCGGAAGGCGCCGTCGCGTAACCAGCGGCGGGTGGCGCGACACACTTCAAGGCGATCGGACGACGAGCACCGACGCTCGAAACGCTCAGAAAACAGACAGTTTGACATTCGCATTGAAAGTTGAGCAAAAACTTTCCCGATCAGCATTTAAAATGTCTAGAGAGACGGTCCAGTCAAGTGTGTGCCAAGACCGCGATTGGATAGTTGATCGAGGATGACGGATCTGAGGTGGCGTGGCTGAATGGAAGCCTGGCGGTGGTCGGGCACATGTGTTGATTGAGTATCGCCGGTAATAGCCAAACTGAGGAGGGAGGGGAGAGATGAAAATGGATGGGTTGGGTAATCCATTTGGTTGAGCTCAGATCACTCAAGAGGGAGTAAAGTTGCGACAATCACGACTGGCTGGGCTTAAATGACTTGCATTAAGGTCACCCAGAGCGTACACAGGCTCTCCCGGTAGCAGTCTCATTTTCAACTGGCCGCAGACAGCGCCGAGTCCATCCAATTCGCAGCATGTCATGTATGATGTATGGAGCGCAATAACATAAGCAACGAGACCAAACACATGCATTTCGAGCCAATGTGTCATAGAGAAACACCAGTGTTTGTAACTGGGCCAAGGTTGCATTCAGACTTGTGCTCGACTTACATCTTTTGAGTTGACTCATATGTGACTCATAAACATTCAGATCTGATCCGACTTGCGACACAAACAGACTGATATAAATTTGTATCGATTCAAATCCGACTCAGAGGTATCAGACTCATGATCCGTATGCTTCAGTGTGCACTGCCCACACATGGTATTTGAATTATTGCCTTATGATTTGACTAATTTTTGAATAGCTGTGATTCAACTCATGACTCAAGATATATTTTTGGGAAAAGAATCTTTTCAACTCGCGACTCATCCAAAAACGATTGATGCATGAGTCGATTATCGATTCAACTCGAGTCGAGGACAAGTCTGGTTGCATTTGAAGCCGCATAATCATTTCCTGCTATTTCATCATGGATATTGTTCGTTCTTCCTACGCTTCCTGCCGTTCTTGCTAAAACGTCCTCAGATCCTTATCCACTGCTGCACTAAGTGTATGTGTCTGAACTGAACTCTTGCAAGATGACGCTTCATGTGTCCTGACCTTGATAGCATGTCCAATATCGCACACTTTGTCATATTTTTTCAGACATATTTCTTTATCAACGTCTGCATCTCCGATCCACTTTCACTTCCCCACTTTAAATGGAGAAGCGTATGCATCTGTCTGTTTGCCACGTCGGGAATTTGCTCTGTTTCTACCGGCCTTCTGTCATCCTCACACATTCACTACGTTTACAATCAGATCATAATTGATTCCCCAAAGTTAATCTTCATGATACATTCTGAGGCCTAATTCACGGACCATCTAAATACATGTATTTACCAACCAGATAACAGAAGTTTCGGTAATTTGCCATATTTAGTTGGTAATTTTCGATTAGTGGCAAGTGTGTTTTCTAATGTGCATGCTGTATTTCATTGCTCATCTAAGGAGATGAATCAGCGTACCAAAGTAAACTTGTCAGTGATAATGCATTCATTTTCAATTGCCATGGTTCCTTTTACTTTGTCATTGTGCTGAATTCAGTTTCGAAAACGTCCGGAACACATACATTTTTGCAACGTTGCAAGTCAAGTATTGATGACCAATTTCAGGCCTGACATTGGTTGGATATTGTGAACAATATTAGAAGACACTTGTAATTAAATGCCTCCAGTTTTTCTCACATAGGCCAACTAGGAAGGAAATTGCCTTCGTCAAATTGTTATGTTTAATACATGTATTAACACGCACCCTGGAGGGCCTCTGAAACTTACGCGCACTGGAGGGGGGGGGGATTCTGCCCCCTAAGATCTCTGCTCCCATTAAGGCTAGAGCAACGAAATTCACAGGGTGGATGGGCACGATAATTAACTCTATTGTGTGCAAATATCGTGACCTTAGGTCAATACCTTCAAGGTCAAATGAGGTCAAAAGAGCAAAGTTTTCCGGTTTTGCGTGGCTTGGCTTCTCATTGTTATGGTTCGCTGTGATTGTGTTTAAATGCTCCAAAATTGCCATTAATGATGCTTTGGACATTACTAATTATACAATACATATGCCAGATCCGCCATGTGACCTAAAGTCACCTATATAGGAGCATTTTATCAGGTCATTCACTGCTCCAGTTACCGGAACCGGGCTGCCCACCTGACTGCTCCATTGGGCGTCTCTCACAATCGGATTCGCAAAGAAAGGAGTGAAATACATGACTGAACTATAGAAACGCTTAGGCACACAATGACAAACAGTATATTTCCGGATGTGCAGGGAGTAACATACAAAGTGACATCAATCGCATGACAGTCATTTCCATTTATGACAATATTCCAGTGGACCAAGTTTGGCTCCATTAGCCTGTAATGATGACCTCGACGACCTAACATAACTTTTAAATTACATAGCATAACAATATGCATCAAACAAGTCGCTTAGTGTTGTCAAGAACACTTCCCTTTTGCCAATAGACAGGAAGCGTATCAGCGCCGATTTCTGTGACCTGGCGCTGCAATTAAAAAAAATTAACGGACTATAACATAAAAACCTTTCGGCAGATTTTCATTTTTCTTCCTTTACCAAATGCGCCGGTCATTTCTAGGCAGGTACGAACAAATGGCGTATATCCGCCGGTACAATGTGGAGTCGTGTACGAAAAATCGTAGGGGTGGGCGGATTTCGCCCTCTACCCCTCCAGGGCATGTGTTAACCTGTCATGAACTTGACCTGACTTGACCTCGGTGACCTGACATGACTTTTAAACGATGTAGCATAACAATATACATGAAACAAGTAACTAGCGTTGCCAAGAACACTTCCTTTTTGCCAATTTACAGGAAGCGCATCAGCGCCGATATTTGTAGTCTGGCGCTGATAAATTCTTTTGACTTTACTGACCTCTAACTCGAAAAATTTTCGGTCGACTTTCGTTTCTCTTTCTTTAAACAATGTGTCGTTCATTTGTAAGTAGGTACACAAACAATGGCGTATATCGGCAGGTAAAATCGGCAGTTATCTACGAAAAACCGGAGGGGGTGGGCGGATTTCGTCCCCCCTACAGGGCGCGTGCTAATCTTGATATTGATATTGATACATGTATTGATCAAATTGAATACAGAATGTTACGTCCAAGCCATGAAGCCACAACGATCTGGTGTGTACACACGGCAGGTCATATCCGGCCCACCTGGCTTGCATTTGACTGACGATTATCAAACTCTGTAGATGCATTTTACTCAACGATCATTTTAGCATGTCCACCAACATGTTCGTGGTGGTTGTATAACTAACTAATGCAGTCGCTTCACTATCTGAATGCGCTATAATTCACCAAATTCACTATAATATCCCCAGCAGAGTGGCAGGTGCTATGAATTCCTTAAATAAGCGTACGAACGTATCGGGCAAGCCATCTGGTGACTCTGCCATCTTACGTCATAGCTAAGTACATGACAAACTGGTACCCATCGGAAAGATGTTTCAAATTACGCTCCTCATAGAAGTACACCAGATGACGTCTTCGGTTAAACCGAGCCATTTTCTGCAGATCGCCACGTTCTGGGAGGCGTGTGCATATTATTCAGTGTGCGTATTATTGATCGTGAACAATTCACTACGACCTGGTCATTGCACGATGAGTAGTGCTGGTATATGTTTGTGTAGTCCATACGCAGTAACTCATTTTCTCCATTGATGGCGTAGCCGCTGTAATCTCCTTTAGCGGATCAGTTTCTGTTCGACTGTGGAATATCGATGACAGCTATTCATTTCTCCATTCACGAACGCATCCGAGAGTGATTACCGCGCCATTTCATGGCACGACCGTCAGTTACCGAAAGCGATTCGAACCCGGAGTAATGGAGTAATGCATGCGCTTTCCACTCTCACCATTATAGAGCGCTGAAATAGGCACGTGATCAGGCGTGTCGTATGCTGATAATCTATTTTTAATGAACTAGACTCTCTGGGTATGATGTAGGTCGGTGAAAAGGCAAAGCACAACATGATGGTTACTCGGAACTTCCGGCATGTCATGCACCTTGATATCCTGTGGAGGGAAAACTGGAGGTGAGGTTTACGAAAGGTCAAACTGATGTCTCAAAACATAATTGATGATATTTATGCATTGGAACATAAACCGACACAGTTCGTCCCCCACGCTGCACATATGCTCATTGAGTACCGTCACCGCAGGTTCTATGAAGGTTCTATGAAGCAGACCCCCTGGTCCACGGAACCAGTGATTTCGCATCCCAGTGACGGATCCAGGGGAAGCGAAGGGGGCGGTCGGTCCTCTTGGAACCCGAAATACACCCCCAATGGAGATGGATCACCCTTCCACCGGTGGGATGGACTCACCTCTAGCAAGGCCTAATCTCCCAGGTCTCATATCCTGGAAAGGTATCCCACACTATCCGCCCCCCTCCGTTCAACGACGTTTTTTAGGCAAAGGGGCTTTCCGAATGCAAAAGGGGCTCCTGTGACGAACTCGGGTGCCTCCAAGTCAACGAATATTTTAGCCGAAGGCACCCCTCCAGATGTGGAAACCGACCAATCACAATTATACCCCTTCCTTAGTGAAATTCTAGACCCGTCGTGTGTCAACGCGACCACTTGGTAACGCGTCCACCTGACAACACGACCACCTGGTAAGGCGTCCACCTGACAACGTCACCACCTGGTAACGCGTCCACCTGACAACACGACCACCTGGTAAGGCGACCACCTTGTAAGGCGACCACCTTGTAAGGCGACCACCTGATAAGTCGACCACCTGGTAACCAGCCAGGTAACCAACCTGGTAACTCACCTGATAACCCACTTGGTAACCCACAGGCCGCGGGTTCAAAGCCCATTGACCGCGCGGGCGTCTGCCCCCACTGCGACAACTTGGCGTGGAAGTGGCAATGCTATACACTGGCATCTTTCCATCACAAAGCCCTCTTTCCCAGCGCTGTTGGTGTAACACTCGCGATTATGTATGATAAAAGGACCGTTAGCGACAGCTATTGTTTGCGCCTATAAAACAATTTGAAAATGCCAACTGGTAAGGTGAAAAAGCAATCCCAGGTCCTCAGCAGAGCCATCCGATGCCAGTGTAGTTGCGATTGTCACAAGAACATAATGCTATGTGCATTCATCTATTTGGAAACTGCATACTATAGCCAGAGGAGATGCCTCGCACAACCAGAAAACGAAAGGCAAGAGCACTCAGGTCACACAAGGGGGTACTTGAGGATTAGATCCACCCATTAGCATCGGCAGATTTTGCCCCCTCAACTTCAAACAAATGTTCTCCTCCCGATCTATGAGTGCCTCGCCATGGCATTGCATGTTCCCGAGCAAGGCAGCGCACACGGGTGCAAACCAGACCGCTACTTGCTATGATCTGATAACAATTCGGTTGGATTTCACAGTTGCAATATTGTAACACTGCACAATTGCAAGCCCACAAAATGTTCTGTATCCAAATGTTTATCACTTCGGTATGGCTTTGCATGTTTCCGAGCCAGACAGTATCACTGTGGAGTTGGCAGCTTCCCCGCCTGCCCCCGTCGCCAGCCCGTTCTCCCTTCCCTGCTGTACAAATCTTTAACATTTTGCGTATGCTGCATTACAGCATGGACTTTATTGGCAAGCTTTGAAGGAGAAAGCGCTTTCTCCTCTTCTTTGAGGTACATCCTAATGACTGGGTCATTTAGCTTCGGAGTGCTCTGATCTGACTCACAAGATCGGGCAATAGGAGCCGAAGAAGCCATCCATTTGTCCGCAAGGGGATCTACTTATCTACGCAACAGAACAAAATACATCGCAACATTCTCTCTTTTATCGGTACATGAAACAAAAGCATGAGCATGAGCATAGGGATGGTCCAAAAACTGCTGAACGGATCCAAGCGGATTTTTGGGTCAGTTTTTTAGTTAACACCGTATAATTAATGACAAAGTTCGAAGAAACCTGCGAGGAGAATCATCTCCCCTTGTCCCCGTAACCCCCACCACCTGCTCCTACAACTATGGTAAAGCGTATCACCTGTCGCAGCCTTCAGAGCGGCCAGAACGCATACTTAGGATCGCCAGGTAATCGCAAGCGTCACTATTTTCCACACACACAGACTCCAGTCTCGTCTTGTGAGAGCCAGAACTTAACTGTGCTTCTCCCTCGCCGGACCAGGCTGAGCAATGGTAGACCGGCTCGACTTCGGGGCGCATCAGTTGCCAGGATAGTCGGCGTGGCCACCGCAGCGGCGCCGCTTCGCACTCGTCTGCCATGCTGAGGCTTCTGGTGTGCCGTGTCGCCGGCCGGCCTGCCAAAGCCGTGTTCTCCTCACTCTATGTGGCGAAAGATCAGCCTCGTGTCGTCACTGTGAGCCGCCTGACATCGTCGACAAAGCCGAGGCCGTAAACCTGGAGTGGCCGCCATACGCGCCGCCAGTCGCCAACTGCGCTGACAGCATGAAATGTGCGTCGGCGCTGATCTCTCCAACGGCAACCGCCAGGACTGAAATGATGAAGAAGTGCTGCTTCTCGGCCGTGGGTTCGGTGGTCCGCTTCAGGTGCAACGTGACTGCCTTGCGAAACGCGGCAACGAGTTGTCATTGGTGCCGACATTGCCACCAGCTATTCGAAATGCACGTGCGCCATATTCCACCCAACGGCAGCCCTGCAGAGCGGAAATGAAACGTCGAATATCGTCAGCCAGGAACTAAAAATGCCAGCAGCACTGATGGCTATGCAATGGGCGGAAATGAGCTTGTCGGCGTCCGTACAGGACGAGCTTTGGCACCGACATTGCTTATGATCCTCGTGACGCGAGACGTGGCGTCGCGGTATCTGACTTGCTGTAAATATGCCCAAGGTCTGCTCCCAAGGCTACTTAGTAGTCATGGCGGACTACAGCATCGCTTCCCAAAAGCCATTGTGATTCTGGTCTGGAATTGCATTCGGTCAGGATTCATTTCCACCTCATTCCCCTTAAGTCGGAGTCATGTTTGTGTGGCCAGTAGTACTCCCAGGGCTGTCCTAAGTGGCACCCCTCCCCCAGCTATCTGGCCAGTAAGACTCGTAGATCTGTCCTGAGTGCGAATTGCCGTTGTTTCTCCAGTAAGGCTCAGTAAAACTCTCAGAGCTGTTCTAAGACCCTCTCTGTTATGTCCCCCAACACAACTTCCAGAGTTCTTCTGAGCGAGAACCCCTTCCCTCTCCTTGTGTTCCAAGTGAAACCAAACATATTAAATGCAGCTTAATACACGACTACAATTTGGCAGTGCATATAACACGTATGTGTTGGATTTGTGTTTGATGTCAGTTCAGTGACCTAAAGTAACTGTTCATCAAGTTATCCCCTGGTTGACCAAAGTGGCTGTTTTGTAAAGTGCGCTGTGTAATTGGCTATCAAATGACTCGCGTTTTAACCGTGTATCTTTACCAGAAATCAAGACAGAATGTTTCTGAAACGTCAATTTTCTGGAAAACCGTTATTGATATGAGCCTCAAAATTGTTTTAAACTAAAACTTTGGGCCAGTTTTTATCCAATTCGTCGAGGCCTTTCCGATGATCCCCAGTTCGTTTTCGTGCAACGTTTAATTTAGAAGTCAGATGTGAATCTTTAACACCACCCCTCCCCTCCCCCGAGACCGAGAGTGTGAGGATTTGACCGGATGGACGACCGGGTGTGACGCCAACAGCCGCGATTGTAAGATGCATGCCTGCGAGCAGTGCCCGGGCAAAGAATGGCTCCTGCCACTATTCTAGGAGTCAGACAGCGATAATCCAAATAAGGAGCTCGACGACTAAATTAAGCATAAGCACTGGGCAGCTGCGGATCGCTGCTCATTGGTAGGCCATATTGAATGTAGGGAAGTTGCTCAAAGTACTCTGCTACAAAATTTCCACCGTCGACGAAGCGCCATCGTGTGGCACAGAAACAGAGCAGCTAATTTGCACGTATGAAAAAGAATATGAAAGAAAATGAAGTTGTAATCCAAGGCGATTTCGCTGAAAATTGCTCTTGCAGGATGTGGTGAATGATGCTGTCCAGTGGTAGGGTCGTCGTCATGGTGGTAGACTAACACGCGCCCTGGAGGGCCTCTGAAAATAACGCGCCCTGGAGAGGGGGGGGGGGGCGGATTCCGCCCCCCCTAAGATCTCAGCTCCTATGAAGGCTAGAGCAACAAAATTCACAGGGTGGATGGGCACGATAGTGAACTCTATTGTGTGCAAAGTGCATGACCTTAGGTCAATATCTTCAAGGTCAAATGAGGTCAAAATAGCACAATTTTCTGGTTTTGCGTGGCTTCGCTTGTCATTGTTATGGATCACTGTGGTTGTGTTTAAATGCTCCAAAATTGGCATTAATGATGTTTTGGACATTACTAATGATGCAATACAGATGTCAGATCCGCCATTTGACCTCAGGTCACCTATATAGGAGCACTTTATTAGGTCATTACCTGCTCCACTTACCGGAACCGGGCTCCCATCCCGACTGCTTCGTTGGGCGGCTCGGCACAATTGGCTTCGCAAATAAAGGAGTGAAATACATGAATAAAGGATGGAAATGCTTAGGCACACAATGACAAACAGTAGATTTCCGGGATGTATAGGGAGTAATATGTAAAGTGACATCAATCGCATGACAGTCATTTGCATTTATGACACATTCCAGTTGACAAAGTTTGCCTCCATTAGCCTGACATGAACTTGACCTGACTTGACCTCGGCGACCTAACATGACTTTTAAATTATATAGCATAACAATATGCATCAAACAAGTCGCTAGTGTTGTCAAGAACAACTTCCCTATTGCCAATATACGGGAAGCGCATCAGCGTCGATTTTTGTGGTCTGGCGCTGTGAATTGTTTTTACTTTAACGGCCCCTAACTTGAAAACTTCTCGGCCGATATCCACTTTTCTTGCTTTAAACAATGCGCCGGTCATTTCTAAGCTGGTATGCGATAAATTTGGCGTATATCGGCCGGTACAATATGGAGTTATGTACGAAACATCGGAAGGATTGGCGGATTTCGCCATACCCCCTCTAGAGCGTGTGTTAACCTGTTATGAACTTGACCTAGCTTGACCTCGGTGACTTGACATGACTCTGGAACAATGTAGCATGACAATGTACATCAAACAAGTCGCTAGTTTTGCCAAGAACACTTCCTTTTTGCTAGTATACCGGAAGCGCATCAGTGACGATATTTGTGATCTGGCGCTGGGAAATTTTTTTTCCCAGCGCCAGATTCCCAGAAATTTTCGGTCGATTTTAATTTTTCTTTTTTCAAACAACGCGCTGGTTATTTATTGGCAGGTACACAAACAATAGCGTATATCGGCCGGTAAAATCTGGAGTTATCTACGAAAAACCGGAGGGGTGGGCGGATTTCGCCCCCCCCCCTCCAGGGCGCGTGCTAAGGGACGAGTCCCCAAAGCGACGTGCATTTTATCGTCACTCCGATGGCGTTGTATGAAAACAAAACTCCATGTATAGACCCTCTCTTCCCCATGCCCAACAACCATGGGGACATCTATACCCACACGTCTCACTGGGACTCACAATTGTCCAGGGAAGCAGTGGCTATGTTGGAGGAGAAAAGCATAAGATGTTCCTGTGCAGTGTACTATTTGCTAATTGCCTTAATTTGATAGGCCCCAGACATTTCAACGTCGGTTTACAGTACAATTATTCATACATATTTGTCGTATTTGCAATCACATAACATAATGTGTTGGAATGTTCACAAATCAAACTGTGCTCAATGAGGATGTAAAAAAGTGAATGATTGGAATGCACTCAGTAATCTAATTAACCTTTTCCATTCCACAGCTTCTGAATAAGCCAAGTAGCCGACACTTCTGGACAGCTTTTTGCCGAACACTGCACCCAGGTGCCTCACCCTTTATCGCTTCGTACCACTCTCACAATCAGAGTGCCCACACTCGTGCGAATCGGCCAGTGGCGTCGCCACAAAATTATTTCAGGGGGGGGGCAAGATCGAAAGTGGGCCTCCTGCTCCCAGAAAAGGGGCCTCCATCGTGTAGGGCCTCCTATTGTTTTTAGGCCCTTAGTATGGTTCGGGAATGGGAAACATGATTTCATATTAATGTACTGTTTGTTCTTGGCATGGTGCATTATTTACTCAACACGCAAAAGCAATAATCTTTTTTTCTTTGCTCAAAACTGGGACATACCAAGGTATAAATAAGTAATATGTGGATAAATACCTAAGTGTCAAAACCAACCAACGTCTCAATGCTTTTTCGAACAGAAGAATCTTCCCGCTGGTATCTATATTGCAGCGAGACTGATGCTAAGCATATCTTTCAGATATCTCCCATTGATCAACCCCTTCTTATGTCCTCCAAGAATAGCTGAATATAGCTAGATTCATCACTGCTGTTATCTATTACCACCGGCTTGATGCTCTAAGCAAAGCTTAAGCGATCATTTCTCAGTCCTAGGACGATAATTTCGCGAAGGTGACAACTAGAAGTGTGTTACATTGGTTTTCTGATCGGAATCTTCGGAATTTGCGATTTTTTCTAACATTTGGTACTAGCTGCAAGGCACCTGTCAAACAATTTAAAATCACAAATTCTTCGTGAATGAATTCACGCGCCTGGGATTTCGACCGGAATATTGTCAAAGGGGGCCTATCGAAATGAAATGCTTAGTGATCAACTAAATTATCATGTAAACTAATCTACCACTATCTTGCCTGATTTGTCGGATTTCAACCCTAACTCCCCCACACAATTCTACGGTTTTATGTTGGCATCCCTTGATAAGTCAACTCACACTGCTGAAATTGCACCCATACCACAACAACCAGATCGCTATCCGAAAATGTCAAGCTCCAAAAATGGAGGGATTCCCAAAAAATAAATGTCAGGGTCGGTTAAATGGATCCGGAGCACCGAACCTATTACCAGATGCCTTCACAAATTGTGTACGCCGCCGAAAAAATACTGATTCCCAAAAAAATCGAGATGGGATACAAATACATGGCGCCAGGGTCTCGAAATTTCGGGCCGGAATTCGGAATTTTGAGATAAAAAAAGAAGAAAAGATTCACAAAAATAGTATTGAGCCCAGAAAACTGGCGTTAGGTAACCGGAACCACGCGCCTGGGGGGGGTATAAGTCAGGCTGGGATACAGAAAAATCGCACCGAAGCCCTAAAACCGAACGCCCATAAATGTGCGTTACAAGCCCCAAATAAACACAGCAGGACCACAGCAGAAGAGCACACCGGGGGCCGAAAATACAACTGACGCTCTGAAGCACACAATCTCCAAAAAACCTAAAAACATGCGTTGCAACCCTAAATAAACATACATGGAGCTCTAAAAAATACACTGGAAGCTCTCAAGGCACGCAGGGACCATGCCAACGTGATGCACCTTCGAAAACGCCCTGACACGTAACAATATCCTCGGTGCATAAAGAGCAACAAAACCCTAAAACGAGCGTTAGAAAATATATGAAACCTAACCTGAATTTAAAGTATATTACCCGTCCCTTTGAAATATAAAATTTCCCAATTTCAGGCAATCCAGTTCATATCACCCGGTCGCCACGACGCCAACATCCGTGCACGTGAACACTCATCTTGCGCATTCGGCGCATTCGCCACACTTCGTGCTATGCTACGGTTTCTGCTAGGCCTTCTGCCTTTCGCTATTTGCTGTCACATGATAGACTTGCGCTATATTTGACGTGCTGGTATGCTTAGTATGGGCGTTCGCTGCGAAAAGTCGAGTAATTAAATCCGATCATTAATTCCCTACCTCCCACGTTTTTTGGTAGTTACAAAAAGGCAGATTCCGCTCAGTTTTGATGCACCTGATATCTTTGCTGCTATCCTCCCAGACTGGCTATCGAACCGAGGCCCTTCCTCAGTGTTCTTTGTTGGACCCTCTGCGTCTTTCTGCGCTGCGGCATAGTGCATTTTCGAAATCCCTCCTTGTTTTAGTGTGTAGTTGCTTTTGTTGGGCACCGATGATTTTTTTTTGCGTGTCAGCGTTTTCGAAGATCCCGATGTCTTCATTTAACGCCCGGTGCTTTTGCTCGTTGGGGAACCATGTTGCCATTTGCGGCCCCAACCTCTTTTTCAGGACCTGGTGCGTCCTTATGACCCCTGTGTGCCTTAAGAGCTTCTTGTGTATTTTTTTTAGAGGTCCAGATATGTTTATTTATGGCTGCAACGCATGTCTTAATCCGCGCTGTCTTTCCTATCAAATCCTCCCACCCCGTTTGGGGGAGGGTTGAAGACCCCCCTCTAAAATCCAAACTAAGCACCACACGGAAACGTAAGGGGTGTCATTGGAAAGCGCTCGACGATTAGGGTCCGGGCCAACCCTCCAAAACACCTTTCCCCCAAAGTGACGTCACCAGGAGGGCAAGATTTTCACGACTTTTCACGACTTACATTATGTTTTTGACTCTGGGGGGTTTATTTTGGGGGATATGTGAAAAACCAAAATTGATTTGGAATAAGAGTATGATAGCGAAATCGACCAGGGCTATAATTTTTTTTTGCCACCCAAAAAAAAAAAATTGGGGGAAATTTCAAAATTTTGAGTTTTCAAGTTTTCTTTAATTTTCCTTTCGCAATGGGTAGAGCAGACCGAGCAGACCATTGTTTATTAGAACAAGTTGACTTCCAAACGATGCTGGAAGTCAACTTGCTCTAATAAAAAATGCTTACTTTAGCCAAAATCCTGTATTTTAACTGCAATTTGGCAAATAAGCAAAATTTATAGGTAGTCAAAAACGAGAAAAAATGAAAAATTCAATTCATACGTCTTGTTGCATTCGGAAAGATATGCAAACGCTGGAAATGTCATTAAAATATCTGTATCCGTTAAAGCATGACGACTGGTTGAACTTTTTTGGAGGTGACCCCACTTGACTTTGACTAACTCGTTGACCCTAGATGACCTAACCTAAAAGTTTTGAATCAGCATGTCAAATTGATGTGGGAAAAGGCATGCCAAATTTGGGCGCGCTGCCGCGCGCCGTCCGTCCGCGAAAAACTCTGACGGGGCGGTTGAAGATCCCCCAGAGACGGGACGAGTTAAGGCCCTGTCGCTTTTTGGGAGACTGCGTTTTGGAGGGCCAGTTGTATTGTCGGCCCCCGTTGTGCTCTTAGGTTCCTGTTGTATTCATTTGGGACTTCGGATGCATATTTGTGGTGCTTCAGTACGATTTTGTGGCTTCGGTGCGGTGCTTCCTAGTCCCAGCGCGATTTATCGCGTCCATGCGCGTGGTTCCTGGGACCCAACGCCAGTTTTCTGGGCTCAACGCGATTTTTGTGGATTTTTTTTTGTAAAGCCCGAATCCCTGCTTTATTTTTCTACTCCCTGGCGCCATGTCTTTGCATCTCACCTCGATTTTTCAAAATACGGTATATTTTTCAGTGCCATACGCAATTTGTGAAGGCATCTGGTAGCATGTTCGATGCTCCACAGCCATTTTCTTGAACCGGACATTTATTTTGTTGAATCCATTCTTATTCTGGATGGCTCCAGCTTTTTTTCGGATACCGATGCGGTTTTTCTAGGCACGCTGTTCTTACGTGTGGGCCTACGACGCCAATTTTGTGGAGCTTTGACGGGACTACCGATGGGAATTGTGGGTCCCGAGCGCGATATTTGGGGGACAGATTCGAGTTTGTGGGAAGCGTTGTACTTTGCTTTTGTAGCTGTTCCCCAACACGATTTTCGCGGTTCCTATTGCAAGTTTTCGAGCCTCGGGACGAGTTTTCGGGTGTCCGAAGTACTTATTTGGAGACCCCTGCGCGAATTCTGGTGGACCGACGCGAATTTGGTGGCCCCAGCGCGAATTTTTGGAACCTCGGCACGATTCTCGGGAGCTTATGCATCTCAGGATAGAGGGGGCATTTGCCTCTTTGATATGCCACTGCGGCCACTGAAGGAGTATGTTTTTGTCACAGAGTGGCATTTCGGTTAAGAATTGGTTTTTGGATCAACTGCAACTTTTGGGGCCTGGTGCGCCCTTCTGGGCCTCCAGGGTGATTTACCATGACTGTGACGCAATTTTTATATATATAGTCCAATGTGATCTTTTGGGCCCCGACGTCATTTACTTGGATCCCTAGCGCGAGCTTTAGCTGCCTCGACACTTTTTGGGGGTCTTTTAGGTTTTTTTCGCGTCATTGCTGGGCCCCAGGGTTGGAGTGTTCTTGTGTTTTTTTTTTTGTGTTTTGTGTGTGTTTGTCAGAATTGGACCCATGTTCGGAGTGTTTTCCGTTGCTCCGGCTTCATTTGTTTTGGTCCCAATGAGACTGCTGTGGAATAGTACCACCTGTCGTGCCACTAGATTGATTTTCATGGTCGCATTGTAAATGTGTGGTACACCCAGGCTCAGCGTGACATTTAGAGGCCCCGGCCGGATTTTTTTTTGTGTCCATATCGTAATTGTGAAACACCCCGGCACGACTCCTACCATTTCTTAGGGGTTTCTTCCAAATTATACACCTCATCTCGCGCCATAAGTATCTCGCCCCATTTCCTGGAGCCTCTACCGGTTTTCATCGTCTTATGTCCTACCCTCCTCCATATTCAATGTCCTCCTCTCTCGTCTTGAAGGGTCCTCCCTTACTTTCAAATCTTCTTTCTTTCTTTCTTTCAAATTAGTGTCCCCCTCTCACGTCTTGGGGACCTCTTCCTCTGCGTTTTGATTCGAACTTCGCCCATCTCAAGGGTGGTATCTTATCTCCTGGTGGACTCCTCTTCGCTTTCAGGTTCCTCCTCTTCCAAATTATGCACAACTTTGCCTATCTCAGTCGCCTTGTTATTTCCCGGAGACCTTTTTTGTCATCTACGAGCCTTTTTTCCGCCTGGGAGTTATCCCTCTTATCCAATGGCCTTTTTCTAAAATTTTAGGGCCTCCTCGTTCACCATAGGCCATGTTTCTAATCTTGTGTCGTCCTCTTCCGAATTAGGTGCTTCCTGCCATGTCTCTGTATCATCCTCTTCCATCTTGGAGGAGCCTTACTCGTTTTGATGCCTATTTTTGCGTCCCAGAAACCTCATCTCATGTCCACTGACTTTCTTTTCCGTCTTAGGGCCTCCTCATTTTCTGGGACCTCCCTTCCCGTATTGGGGCCTCCTTTGCAATTATGGGTGCCTCCGTGCCAATTTTTGGCAATCTCTTGATTTCTGTGGCCTCCTACCCTGCCCTAGGTGACTCCTTTGTAAAATCATGGGACTCCTTTCACGTTTTGGAGGCCTCCTCATCTGTCTTTGGAGCCTCATTGTCCTCTTTGCAGGTTCCCTTTGCGTCCTAGTCATAAATCATTCTAGTGTAATCGTCTTCTAAAATGTGGGCCTCATCTGGCTGGTCTTAGTTACTTTCTCTCATTCCTAGGGGGACCTTCTTACCCATCTTGGGGCCCCATCTTGCGTCCGGATAAATATCTCTTCATTATTTTCTATTGTAGGGTCCTTTTCCTCCATGTTTTGGGCCTCGTTTTCCAAATTAAGAACATCATGCCACCCATCGGAAGCCTTCTCGTGTAACCCTGGGTGGCTTCTTGCCCGTCTCGGTGGCATTCTTTTCGTCCTGGAGGTCTCTTTTTCGTCCTGGGGGCTTCCTTTTCGTCCTGTGGGCCTCCTTTTCGTCATCGGGGCCTCCTCAAATTGCAGAGGGGTGGCGTCCCCCAGTCTCACGGCAGGGGGGGGGGGGGGGCAATTGCCCCCGCTGTCTCCAGGTGGCGACGCCCCTGGAATCGGTACATCATTGAACCATTCATTGCTATCGCGCGTAGAAACCGGTGCTTTAGGAATCGTCATGCGTCGTCCTTTGTCACGAACATGGAAATGATGACCCAAACGAACTCCTCATTCAGAAAAGTAAGCATGCCCTTGCATTCGAGGTGTGATTCTGGCACGGCCGGCGCAGGCTCTGCAACAACACTACTCGTTATATGGTGTCGTCGACGCCTCAATCTCAATGCCACATGAGATTCAAGTGAAATAGCATTTGAAATTCCGAGATTAAAAAATCCAGTCGCATGGAATCCCACATCTCATTTACTCTAGTAGACGTTCAAGTTTTGTTTCACTAAAACTGACTATTCTTTTGTAATGGACAACCGTCGAAGAGGTTTTCTTTTCGACTCCTGGAGCAAGTAGGTTTGCCTCCGAAAGAAACACATGAATGAAGGCGTCCGTCAATGAGGTAGTGTGCTTGGCGTCGTCAGATAGTATGAAAACACTTCTGTTCTTCAACTCAGCGTTTGATCGGCAGCAAATCAAAAAGTTGCACAGTGCATTGCGGTACATTCACGTGGCATTATTCAGCTACATCTGATGTCACGAATGAATATGTTTCCGCAGTTACCCTGCATGGGAATTTGGTTCTCGACGACTTCTTTCATCGTTTTTAATTATTTGCTTCTTTCCGTGAAGATGAAGTGATGTTTTGAAAGCTTTGAAATTTGTCTACTCGATGATCGAAGACATTCCTCCCGGGTCTCAACAACGCTTAGCAGTGTACAAAGTCAGTCGTGCTCCGATGTTATATCAAACCTCTTCTTGGATGTCTGGCTCACCGTTATCGTCCCCGGGACAAAATTGGTTTGAGGTGCATCACCCTCTCTTCCCCGGGACAATTGTTGCACTCCTTCAACACGCAGTCTCTGCTCCTTTGACTGCAAGCATCCATTAATGATAAGGTTAGGTTAGACTAAGTTAGGTTTGATCTGTACAAAATCCCCGTAAATGGTGCTCACTGATAATTGTGGCTTCGGAATATGGTGATAGGTTATGTACGCACGTACACTGTGTGTACGTGTGTATTGAATGTGTGCTGCTACTGCCAGCAAAGACAATTGTTTGGTCTCAGTTAAGCAAACTTTGTTGAGCCAGTTAACGATCGGTTGTACTCGCTCTGCCTTTTCCCTGAGGCTAGCATCTTCTGAAAGAGCGGTGTCGCTTCTGTCCGATCCGGCGGTACTGCTGTTTGGCTGGCTCCGGCCGCTTTCTGACTTGATCGGCGGCAATGGGTTTTTGTTTTATCTAGAGGAATGATTCAGTTTGTACACAAGTCAGCGCCTTCCTTAACGAAGGAGTCATGCACTCTTCCACTGCACTTGTTAGTTTCCTTTTTCAGCTCTTCCTGGTCAGTTTGTATGCCTCACAAGAGGATCGACACACTTGGGGAACATGGTTCCTAGTATACTCAGCAGTTTTCACCCTAGAGCACCAACGCGCGCCCGAGTGTGTTTCTCCGCCTCCAACAGCGCTAACGCTGTTGTGATAAGTGCCCTGAGCCTGTGGTACGTGTCACTGACATGCCTGATATGCGACTAAAGGCTGCAACCGAGGCGAACGACAGCAAACTCCACTCTTGGTAAACACATTATTGTTTTGACACAGCCCCCGACCAAAACGCAAACGCACTCCCTTGTTATGCTTGCCTGTATGGCTTCAAGTGCCGTGCGTGATCGGTCAATGCGTCGGGATCCCCAATGCGAGTTCTACAAACACTCGCGCAGCGCCAATGTTCGCATTGTACCCTGGTATCATTCAGCAATCAGCAGCGACCTGTTCGTCTGCTCGGCTGGCCTCGGCTTGGTTCTGCTGCCTTTCTCTGATGTCAAGGCGTACGCAGCAGAAGTCGAGGTGAGCTGAACCGATTTTGATTTGAAAGGCATTGAGAGCTTATGTTCAGACAGCTTGATTATTTGTGCCCGTGTTCTGATAGGATGACCTTTTGGGCGCGAATGAGTCGCGTGAATGTTGTTCTCGAACACTGAGTGGCCTTTCGAGTTGTTCTGGTGAGACCCTTGTCTCATCTTACTCCAGACGTGGGCTATGTTGATTCTATCCTAGTGGTGAAGTAAGCGGATCGCAAGCCTTATTTATGTAACAACATGATGTGACGACTATCAGGAAGGCTCTTAGTGTTGTAAGCTTCTTACGGTCACTTTTTCGCCTGATGTGCTCTGGTGGAAAAAATACATGGAGCAATCAGAAAATACTACGTTATATATTTCGACCTAAATTTTGACCGTCTTTTATCTAGTATTGTCAAACCCGGTATGAGTCAGATGGAATGCTAATGTGGACATCGGGGCATCGCCATTAAGCAAAAAAAAAAGAAGAACAGGTATGTCTCTGATGTCATTTAAGGCCTCTGAAATATCCGTATACGACAATTGCGCCCGGATGCTCACTAGCATGTGAACGAAAAATATGGTTGTAATATCTGAGACTGTCTCCATAAAATATGATGCGAAATGCACTTGTTAAGCTACCTTCCCTTTAGATGTTAATTGTATGGTCACTTATACTGATATATGGTACATATTGTTACTTTTGTGTATTATTTGTGTAGCAATATTCTGATATGAATACACCATAGACGGCGAGTCACCAGCGACGTCGCGCGAGGCCCGCGGTCCGCCGCCGACCCCCCGACATTCATACTATGGCCAGGCGCGAAACCATTCCCTGATCCCCAATGGCCAGAACGCCAAAGTTACATGCATATTTTCATATGTAAAGCGGTACGCGATGTGTCCGGGATGATTTTCACTATCATCGGATTTAAGCCAGACAGGTTTTCTCGATATTTTTAAAGAACATTACGCTTGTGTGCGTTGACTGGAAAAAATCCGTCTACAACAGTGAATTTCCCCTACAAATTTTGCAGTCGCAGAGCCAATGCTGCTTGTTATTGATCAAGGCCGACACTTTTTTTCGTGCCGCTGTTCGGCGACCCTACGCGTCCTCAGAGAAGTCAAAGTCGGCGCTTGACGCATATTGAGTCAGGCCAGGATCTCAATAATACTTGATATATTCATGCCAAAATGTGAAAAATGACAGGGTTAGATATTTATGAAATTAGTCGAGTATAGCAGAAGAAGCCAGTTGATTTTATACCGATATACTTCGGACCA
Source organism: Imbricaverruca yamaguchii (assembly GCA_034440575.1). NCBI lineage: Eukaryota > Metazoa > Arthropoda > Thecostraca > Neoverrucidae > Imbricaverruca > Imbricaverruca yamaguchii. The sequence goes on along the minus strand of JAOTOL010000744.1, from coordinate 64,378 downwards.
TTCGACATCAATTCGTTTATGCAGAAGGTCTTATATACAATTTAACTTTAAACCATGTAACAATGGGACAAACATTATGGAATTGAGTGCAAAAATGGCAGTGTTCAAACGTCATGAAAGCTATTAAAGTTGATATCAAAATGTAAAATGTTCGATTTTCGTTTAGTTAAGAACATTGGAAATTAATAGCGCATTACACAGAAATGGCATGACGCGTTTTATTACAAGAAATTGAGTGGTCAATTGCACCCATTTCACTTTGAAAACAAAGGGACGGGGTGAAAATGTTTGATAACAAAACTAACTATACATCACAAAAAGCTTGTTTCAACGTTATTGAAAATTGACCGTTGTAAATTGCTTCCACCTCCTGTAGACACTAGAATATGATGTTCATTACAGCACGCCCACTTTGGTGGTGGCCTTTCACAAACCTACCACCAGAACAGGGCTACCAGTATTATTTCCGCTCATGCCTCCTAACGCATATCTTATAACATAACAATCTGCTCAACTCCAATGGGCTAAACAACAATTTTAAGCCAACTTGTGTCACTTTTCGCGAGATAACAGGAGCATGCAGCACATTAAGACAGTATGGCTTATCCACGTCTCATCCTTGCCCGGTCGCGATCGCTCAACTAGCTCCATGTCCACATCACCTGAAATATAATATGGCTGCTCGGCTCCTGATCATCAAGCGCCAAACTGGTTTGAGCGGATTTTTAAGACAAGATGCACGCCTACAACTGTGTGCTTCGATCCGAAGCCTATCGACTACGAATGAAGGAAAATAAAATATTTTCAAGGCAAGGAAAAATTATTTCAGTCTTTAAGAACATTTTTGTTGACGGCTCTCCAGTTATCTACCGCCATCGGCCCCACGTTCGACCAGAAATGGATACTTCCTTCGAAGCGTTAGCAGGTGGCTTATAAGCACCCATGACACCATAGGAGGTGAGATAATGAGGCTTGCTCAACATAGCTCGGGGCTGAACTAATCTGAATTTCCTCGACCTTGTTAATGCTTCTGCAAATGGAATAATGCGCCCAATTTCCACAACAGTCTAGAAGCACTAATTTCAACAGCCAACGCAAAATCGTCCCACTTGAAATTTGAAAATGATATATTTCCGAAAAAGTGTGAGCTTCCAAAACATCTCATATTTGCGCAAGAATACATCATTCCTTGTCAAGGTGGGCGCTTCATAAAATTTTACTTTCAAACATTAGACATGTCATTGCATGTCATTGCACAAGTGAGGTTCATGCGATGACGGTGATGTGGAGTGAATAACGCGTGCCTCATGATGCGTGTCTCCGAATATATTTTGAAGTAAGCTAATGCTCTTTTACACCATTCGTCTGCACACTTGCAAGAAACAAGAAGTGACTGAGCGAACGACAGGATAACTTAGCCGAGGTATATAGAAACGAAGCAGATTGTATGGACCTGATACTGGCCCTGACCGCAGGCCACTGAAATATTGTACCGAAGACCGTTTGACCTTGCCTGACTCCGACCTTGATCTTGTGGTGTCACCTTTAGATTTCCAATCATTTAGGTCCTCTGAGATCCTCCAATATCCTGTGTTGTGATTCTCGGGACTTCAAGAAGCTATTAGGTGAACATTAGGTTTCAATCCACAACGGTTCCCCGTGGAAGGGGAGGCTGGCTCTGGCCCCTTAGACATTTTGATATTTGGACCCATCGTGGGAGCCTTCGTGTCCCTTCAGGCGTCCTTCGGGCTACTCCAGAGTCCGTGGGGTCCACATGGTCCTCTAAAGGGTTCCGAAAAGCATCCTGCAATAGGACGGAGTGGTGGGGGACACCTGTCAGGTTTGCCCTCCCCTCCAGAATTCTTGACTGCACTTATGCCAACCATTCATGTTTTCAGCTAACTTCCTAGCACGTATGAGGAAACCGTGGGTGCCACGCAAGCCGCTCTATCCAATCATCTTATAAATATTAGTGCTCTTACTACGCCATTATCATTGCCTTTTCCAGCTCATAAGACTGGGTGCCAAGCTCATTGTAAGTGCTTCAATTTCAGATCACTGATGATGTTAAATGTCGGAAACATCTTGATGGTGGATGCGAAAGTATCAATATGGCTCTTGTTTTTGACAGCTGGATTAGAACCTAGGAGGCTCTAGGCATTTTTTACAGTGTGATAGCTCGGTAATGCATTGTTGTGTTGTGTTCCCACTGCAGGTTTCGGAACCGCCCCGATCCTGTGGCCACCGAACCCTTCCCATCCCAGCCCACTGATCCACAGCTGCCGTCTGGTGCTGTGTCGGCGAGACTCCCACATCTCATGCCTACCGTCTGACGGCATACGTCTTTCTTCCAGCCTTGCCGTCGAGCTGCTGGAGATCCCGAAGCAGCTGGCGCTGCTGCGGCAACGGCTGACAGACGCCCAGCGGCACCTCCAGGTTAGTGGGAAGCGCTGCATCGCGGCCCCACACCATCTGGGGCAGGCTGGGAAGCCTGTAGTGGAGCAGACTCGCAGTGCACACCAGTTGACACGTGTCGTGGCGACCGCTGCTGTTACCTGATCACCACTGATCCGCTGCATCGGCACTGCGCTCGATGGCGTATGGCGATGGTACCGACGTGTACATCGCCAAGCATTGATGTTTCCGACACAGTTACGTAAAACATCTACAAGTACAACAAAACCGCATAGCAAGAGGGACAATATTAGTAAGATGTGGGAGAATGGTTGGGTGAGCAGCTACTTTATGTTGTCCGCGCCGCGGAGCAAGTGTGAAAACACATTTTATCTCGCATTCAGTTTGTTCCCGAGTCGGGTCTTAATTGTGCGGGTCTCTGCATTCTAGTGAAGCCGAATGCTCAATCAATAATTTAATAAATACGTATGGAGATCTGTGGCCCCGGTGAGGCATACATGTGCAAAACATGCCTTTCAAATAAAATCTCATGTGTGATTTTTCATAAACGATTGCTACAGTGATGGTCGCACGAAGCGTATAAATTTCACGCAGCTGAGTTTTGTGTTCGGATGCAAGAAAAAAACTTGTTAGGGACAGCATGACCGCTGACCGCAGATTTACAATGTTGGATGTGGCTAGGTATATACGAGCACGCACACTTCAGGCACACATCAGCTCGCATCCACACATAACAGCAACTGAGATACCTTCTGTGGAGGATCGGCTGGCCTTCTGTTGCTCCTCGTCCGAGAACAAGACGGGACACTTGCTTATGCTAGCTTCTGCTACCATTCCCAGTGGCATTTAGCCAGCCCCCCCCCCCCACCAATACACACAGTGAGACCGCGAGCGGAGTATCACTGGACTGATGTGTGCACTTGTGATTAAGCAGCATCTGACCACTAAACTGAAGCTAGACTACCAACAGCTGCTCCAGTTCGATGAACTGAGTTTTGCGGCAAAAAAGGCAGCGGATGAGAATTTAAGGTGATTTATTCGTGGGTCTAAACTTGAACTGCATAGATTAGTTCGACGAACCTAATTATGTTCCCACGCGCTGCAAACGTGAGAGGAATTGTCTCGTGTCTGTCCGCGACAGAAGGAAGCTGGCAAAAATTCGTTTCAGCAACACTGCGCCGTGGTGGACTTTCGGCAGACTATTTGTCGAAGAGAAAATCTAGAGGTACCGTGGGCACCGCATCGGTTGGGACGGCGCTTCAGCGATAGTGTAGCTCTAAAGTGGTGTTTGATTGCAGCGCAAACAGTCTGAGAAGCAGAGTCGACTGATGGTTCGACACCGTTTGGCGTAACTGTAGGCATTTCGCCATTTCTAGCCGCTTTCCAGCGCCAGACCCGTGAGAAAAAAAACACAGTGAAAATGCCGCCTTTTCCCTGCACTCGAGCATAGGTGGCGCGTGACGTGTGCACCGAAAGCGTTTACACCGGCCAGCGTACCAAATTCGGTGGCAACAAGGCGATGTTTATTACACGGGGATCCAGTGGATTCGTGCGCTCCTGTCAACCGACTCTCCCGTCACCCTCGGGCCCCTGGCCGATCGATACTTCCAGAGTGCGTGCGGGACGCCGTGCTTGGCGCACGTGCGTGGCGTCCGACACAGCTCCACGCACGTGCGAATTTATCTCTTTTGACAACAAATTACGTGTGATACGTTGTTTTCTGCCGACAAGTCCAATTCACATCACGAAGTTGATTTCCATGAAAACTGTCTCAGCCGACCCAAATTAGTATTCGAAGTATACGGTAATCCAGGTATCTATTACCAATTTCTGTTAATCATGTGCATCCACCACATACACATTTGCGTAGGTGGCAAAGAGGCTTATAAACGTGTGGTATCTCAATCACTATTCCAGAATGGAAAAAAATGCACTTTAATACTCCATTTTATAGCAAGGGACGCGTCTCCGGTGGTCTTTGTAATACGCTCAACTTCACGTTTCTAAAATGCGAGCGACACAAAGCGCAAACACCTGATGTGATGGGACTATGCTAATTTCTCGCGCTACACCACATTCTATGTGACTATTTGTTCACTCCATTTTCCAAATGAATGCTGGTTTCGCATGAATTTCATGTGCGCATTCGGAAATATCACGAGAAGAAAATCCGAGCATTGACGCGGTGGTGGATCCATTAATTTGGCGTTTTTTCACGGGGAAGGTCACATTTTGTTCGAGGCAGCCTACGACGAAAAAGTTATTTGAACGGAGCGGGGGGGGGGGGACACTAAAGCATACGGAAGGAGCGTCTTTTTGTCATAAAATGACACCTTTTCCTCTGAAAGGGGCATCTAGCCGAAAAAAATCCAATAATACAGGTTGGTGGGATGCATTCGGCGCCTTTCTGAAAGGGCGCCTTTCCCAGCCGGAAAGGCGCCTTTCTCAGCCGGCGCATTTCCCAACTTTTCATGGGAAGGAGTACATGCTCACAGTGCCATCTCGCTATCCTCCCCTAGATAGAGATGTTTGTGCAGTGTTCACTTCTGACTGAGGGTCATGTATTAACTGTCCGGTCGGTTCCCGTGCCCTTGGAGAGGGCAGTGACAGGACAGTTCAATTTCCGCACAACCGATTCGATGACATAAAAATGCATAAAGTCGTTTTGATTGCCTTATCTCTGACCACCGGAATTCCAGTCTTCCTAATTGTATTCCTGTTGGAATGATCTCAAGAAAATCGTGTTTCGAACTGCATGAGTGACAGACCAGTTGAATGCCCACTAGTCGCTGTGCGATGTCTGGCCAGTTGTGTGGTAATGTGTGACGTCACCTCGCCGGACGCAGCTGAGTCGCCGCTGCGTGATGTCTGGCTGTTTGTGAGACAATATATGACGTCACCTCGCCAGACGTTGCTGAGTCGTCGTTGTGTGATGTCTGGCTATTTGTGGGGAAGTGTGTGACGTCACCTCTCCAGGCGCTGCTGAGCCGCCGCTGTGCGACGTCTGGCCGTTAGTGTGGTAATGTGTGACGTCACCTCTCCAGGCGTTGCTGAGCCGCCGCTGTGCGATGTCTGGCCGTTAGTGTGGTAATGTGTGACGTCACCTCGCCAGACGCTGCTGAGTCGCCGCTGTGCGATGTCTGGCCGTTAGTCTGGTAATGTGTGACGTCATCTCGGCAGACGCTGCTGAGTCGCCGCTGCGTGCTGGAGAACGACGTGGCCGTGAAGCGAGAGTCCCTGCGCATCGACAAGGAGAAGGTACGCGTCATCCGAAGCCGGTACCCGTCCAGCGTGAAGCTTAACGGCTACTGATGACGTGTCTGCGTGACGTCACTGCGCCACTGCCCGCCGACCGGCGACCAAACAAATTGTAGCCGCGTAGTGAGAGCTTTTAGCGATATAAATCCGGTGTGCGTGCGAGACTGGCGACTTGCCACGGCGTGGATGGCAATCCTTCTTTCGTTGCTATTCGCACTGTGCCGTGTGAACGAAATCTGAGACGGTCAGTCCAGGCAACTTGTTTGGTGCAGTATAAATGCAGACAGTCAATTGTGCTTTGTGTTGATATCCTTTCAAGCTAACATGGCGAATGCACGAAATCATGGCGTGGCTGTTGCATTATCAGTTGTCATAATTGTTTTGCCTTGTACTTTGTCAAATACCGGAAATACACTGCCAACCTAACTTTGTTGATGCATAGTTAAGAGAGAGGTTCTTAGCCGCGACTCATACAACTGCATTTTCGATAGATCGTACAGCCAGGCTACTCATCGTCCCCCTTCCCCTCCCCAAACTTGGCCTCGTGGCGTCGACAGCAAGAAATGAATGTCCCACCTGCAAAAACGGTCCAATGTTGCAATGCGTTGGATGAACACCTGCATAGCGCAACTGCTACAGTGTGGAAACAATAACATTTGTGCGTACACACGTGCATACGGGATCGCGTTACTCATCCAATAGCTTGCTCAATAGATAAAAAAGAGCATTGGTGACACGTGCAATAAAAAAGATATACTTACACACAGTTGGAGCTTTGAACACAGATGACTGAAAGCGCAGCAGTTATAAATTCGAAGCCTGAAATGAACATACAGTGGAGTGCACATAAGGCTCCCCTAGATCTGGCAGTTCCGCATGTTGGTCCTTTTGGAGTCGCGATGGCCTTAGGACGGCGGGTCACACACCGAGCGTACCTGGCGTCGACACCGCAGCACTACGTCATTGGTCGAGAACGTCCCGACGTCGAGTTCTGCGTGTAATAATACGCATGCCGGTGTTTCCGAGGTTGACTTGTCACACTCGCAATCACATTGGGACACAATGCACGTTCTCCCGAAGTTTCTTCCCTGGCTTCGATCCGATGCTCCCGAAATGTCTTGTTTTCGAGCCCCTTTGCCGTAAACACTCAGTAGCCGAGGGGCACGTTCGGTTGGCCACTGGACATTAGGGTATCATCGGAAAAGAGTTACTATGATATTATGCCGTCATGTCGAGCCAGAAATAATTTAAAAATCTGGATAAAAAAACCCCGAGCTGGCAAGTTGACCACAGTGACTCCCGGCGTTGAAGTCTCCTCGTTAGTTACGCGCACTAACACCAGACGGCGGCTCGAGCGCCGCGCGCCCAAGGGCAGGTGTGTTTTAGCGTCGTTAACTAGTGGTGGATAGAAGGGGGGCCAGGGACCATGTCCCCCCTGGCCCGAAAGGGGACCGGCTGAAAAGGTCCCTGGCTGAAAAATGGGCCCATTTGTCCCCAGGGCCTCTGCAAAGAGCCATTTTACCAAAATATTGTAGAAATTCACTAATTTGAAGGGGGCCCTTCTAAGTTACAGGGGGCCCAACAACCAAAGGGCCCAAAGTCTTCGCTCCTTGAGCAAATCGGATCCGCACGCTTAACACGACACCCAGAACGAATTTCCATTCAACGACAAATACCGTGTATTTATACATCTTCAGCCAGAGATTTCACGAAAATTGTTTGCTGTGGATGCTGGCACTGCGGCGTGCGCGAGCCGCTCGATCAGCCATGCCTGCGTTCCCATACGCGCCGGCTGCCGGTCAACCTTACGCCCACGCCAGGTGGACGGGGGAGCCGGTGGCGCGCAGATGCCCGTACGACGTCCGTAGTCGGTTGTCAGGGCGCTGGTGATCAGCCCTTCCCCAGTCAAGCAGCCCGTGTAGTGGGTGGCGGCGAAGGATGTCGGCACTGAACGGTCTGACTCCTCTGCGGTTGCGCCGACACCGTTGGATCACACCCACGGCCCGGGCGCCACCGCACGTCAGAGTCCGCCACCATCGCCAGCAGAACAGCCTCCGGATGTACCAGTAGGCGTTCCGCTGCATCACTGGCCTGATAATGTCCGCAGCCGAGTGGGCAGCATCGTCGGAGCCCACGCTTCGCATGCTGTTCAAGGTGCCGCTAGTCAGGTGCTGTTGGCCTGATGAGAACCACATAGTGATGTGGACCCATCAGGAATGCGACCAGCGGGTCAACCGCCGTCGGTACGCGACCCGATGTAGAGCGCAGCAGTCGCCGGCCAGGGAGCCACCTGGATAGCCGCCAAGCAGCGTTAGACAAGCTGTATAAAATTTATAATAAAAAACGTAGGCAAACGACAAAAACTAATGTTGATGTAGAATGACAAATGAACATTGGCTCATTGGGCCACTCTTGTCTTATAAAGACACTTCTCATCTAAAATGTAGTATCAAATATTATAAAGCTAATATACTGAGAACGAAATAATTGGGACATGACCCCACCACCTTCCCCGTTCCATTGACATGAATTGACTAGCGCGCTTAAGTGTCTGAATTCAGTTTAGACACTTTCGGTTGTTGACAACGGCTCGTACGTACCTGGCGTGATTAACAGGTCCGATCTGGCGATGCGCGTCGCTGCCGTCCAGAAGTTTGCCGGCATCCACCCCTCTGGCGAGTCGGTAGAGAAGCTGCTGGTCGTGCGAGGTCAGCCACCAGCTGGTCCGGGAGGTCTGGCGTGACCCCGCCACAGCGCGGAACGACGCCACTTCAGGCGGTGGACGTCGCTACTGGCGGCCGACCCAGCGGTCCCGAGAAGGACTTGGCCCGGTGGTTGAGCCGTCCAGTTCGGTGAACACCGCCCGCAGGAGCAGCTCATTCGCGTGGAGCTGGCAGACGAACCAGTGGACGGCAAGGCGAGTCTTGCTCAGCTCAAAGAGCCGGCACGCGCCGCCATCCCTGCCGGTGTTAACGGCGGTGCCGTCGCAGCCGAGCACTCGACGTCGGCGGCGTTTCAATGGCGATGTCAGTCAGTTTCCTCACTGTGGATGGCTCGTCCACTTTCCGGAGTGAAGTGTGAGATACTTTGAGCCAGGCTCCACCACCACCGCCAATGTTCTTCTTCCTTGGGTCGATTTGCCGGTGAATGTTTCGTCTTTGCGGCCATCAAAATATAGTGCTTATGTCGCCGTCTGGGAGCCATATTTCTCACACGCCCCCCGGTACATTTCATGGGGTCTACTATCAATTTGTGCTGGTTTCGAAATCCCCGATGTCTTGTGGAAGCCGTTTAAATGGCGCACAGCGTTGGAACGCCGCAACGGTCGCGGCCAGAGCCGTGTTGTGAGCCTTCAAATTTCGCTCGCCGGTCTCGGGTTGGGTATCGTCCTCCTCATTCCACTCCATATCAGAGCCGCCAGTGTCAGCTGGGTCAGCGCTGCGGTGGCCGATGAGCTGCCTGCCTCGGGGTTTTGAAGGCCAGACGGCCCGGGCTCGCTGTCGGAGGCTCTCGGTGACAGCGTATCCAGATCATGCTGTTGCAGCCGCTGGCGTCTGCGGTCGGCGGCGACCTGCCGTAGTCCATCTCCTGACGGTCCGGCATGCCAAGGAAAATTTTCCGGGAGCCCCTCTGATCGCGCAAAATTTGAAGAACTTGACGCCTCAGTAGTCGGACACACACTGAACGAGGACGAAAATATCGAAACGCCAAGGGTAATCCAGCCGAGAAAAGACCCGAGGGTTCAGGCGGCGCTGCGCCGGTCCACGAGCAAACAAACAGGGCGCGAGCGCTACCGGCCGAGGGAAGGCCCTCTATTTGCATAACCTCTTCCTACGGGCAGGGGTACCCCATCAGCCGCCTCCCACAGGTCCGGTAGCTTCCATGTGCGATGCAAAACGAATTGTGCAAAACGAACGAAGATATATAAATCAAAGGTATGTCTGTCGTTAAATAAGAGAAATTCGTTCTGGGGTGTCGCGTTAACAGCAGTGGCGGATCCGGGATTTCCGCAAGTAGGGAGCGAAAGCCTTTTGGGCCCCTCCTTGGTTTTGGGCCCCCTGTAACTTAGAAGGGCCCCTTCAAAATTAGTGAATTTCCCCAATATATTGAGTAAAAATGGCTCTTTGGAGCCAAGAAATTCCCCTGGGGACAAAATGGGCCCATTTTTCGAAGCCCAAGGGACCATTTTTCGGAGCCCAAGGTCCCCTTTTTCAGGTCCCAAGGGAGGGGACATGGTCCCATGGCCCCCCTTCTGGATCCACCACTGGTTAACAGACGCTAAAACACATCTGCCCTTGGGCGCGGCGGCGCGGCTCGAGCCGCCGCCTGGTGTTAGTGTGCGCGTAACTAACGAGGAGACTTCAACGCCGGGCGTCACTGTAAGGGTCAAACTTGCCACGCTCGGCGCAGGCTGGGTTTTTAATCCAGATTTTTTTTAATGGTATTTTCTGAGTCTAGACATGCCAGGGACCAATAAATTCATAGTAACACAGCACATAAAAATAAACAGTTATTCGACGATACACCCTACTGGACATACTGTAGGCATATTCAAGGTATCCTCGATTTTCTATCTGAAACTTGGCGAAATGTTCATGCCACGAATTGGTGAACGTGAGGAATATACATCTATGCTTCCTTTTCTTTCCCATTTCCTGAGAAAAGCTTCATGAACTGTTCGACACTATCGCATACCATGAACAGTGCGCGACGAACTGTAATAGTACCCTGTGAAGTTAGTCTGTGCGATTGCGAAGTTGCCTAGTTGCATCATGACGTCATCAGTGAATATTCAGATTGGCCCCACGCCGGCGCTCCGCTGAGTTATCCTAATGAGGGGGGCGGGGGTAGCAAAGGCGATTCAAAAGCCTGCCTGAGACGCAAGCTATAAAATATAGAAATTTCAATCGCTTATCGAGCTTGCATTGTCACCAACAGTGTCAGTTTTCATGCATTACAATGAGGCATTGGAAAAGCATTAACTTGTGTCCGTATTTCAAGAAGACTACATTAATTTTATTATTTGCCAACAAATTACACCTGATAGGCGCGGATGAGAACTGGGCAGAGCCCTCCTCTAATTCCGACCCTCCCTGAAAAAAATGTACTGGACAAGAATAATCAAAGTGCATCAATGCAATCAAGAGGGGCTTGGCCGACTCAAAAACAGATGTCTTTCTCATTCTAGGTTTGATTTGGTTTTGCCTGTGAGATGGAAATTCCTGCTCCCCCGTAGAATCTCGAGAAGTGTCTACCTATGCCTACTCAAGCATTGCATTCTAAAAAATGAAGGCTTAAATGAGCTCCTTGAGCACATGAACGCTCTTCTGCATCACCTTTACAACTATAATGATATAATATGTAACTAGTGACGTAATATAACTAGCGACGCGCGCACCACAATCGTCCCATGACCTTTCAAGTTGAGCGAGTTGGGAGAATAATCTGTCCATCTCATCTATGTAGGAGTGGCTGTTGCAGCAATTCCCTGCGGCCTTGGATAGGAATAGAAGACGGAAGTAGCCTAGCTTGGCACACATGAGCTTCAACATTAGGCTACATCATAACAAATAGTTTGGATACATATGAAAACGACAAGCGTTCACCAGCTAGGAGTGTTCCATGTCATGGTGCATGCGCCCATCAGGGATCGATGGAAATATCTCGCAAAATGCATTACAATCTATTGCATGTGAGAAGAAGACACAAAGAAACATGTCGGCATCTGACTGAACACAAGTAGACACAAACGGGAACATTCTTCGACTTCATCAAGCCGGAGTCCTGCATCGCGCTTCGATCATGCCCACAGCGAATCGTACAATTACGGAAGTTTCCGTCCGTCGTCCAGTTTGGATACCTCAGCAATCCGGCGATTGACCCTCATAATGCATGTGAATGGCTCTCGCCTGTGCAGCGCTTTCCGAACTCTTCATTCGCGCTGTTGAAACACCCTTCTCTAACACGAGTTGGACTCCGGTACGACTTAAAGGTGTGTTTTGGGGTGCTCCCGGGAAGGTCTTGAATCCACCTATTACACTTGTTGATGCCCCTTAATCAGTGGCGGTTGTAGAGACGGTGATTACGCGGTGCTGAGGAGGAAACAAATTGTGAGCACCAAGTTCAAATCAGGCCGCATAACACTGGAATCGAAGACCAAGATACGCGACGCTCTGTTTTAGTGTCAAAATTTATATCGGTGCTATTTTCCTCTGTGGACTTTGTAAATGCCGCGAGAGCACTACTTCCTTAGATAATATTTTTCGGGTGCAACAGCGGGTGAGAGACGAGCGGAGGTAATGTCCTACACACATACGACAATCTTTGAGAACCGGAACCATTGACCATTAGATCCCCATGGGACCGTTGCGTGAAAGAGATGAATTTCAAAAGGAGACTTGACCCCCGTGTTTTTTACATCCTCAAGTCTTCATTTTATTGCAACGTACGCAGAACATCGATGCACGGCAGGGGAGCGCTATTGTCAATTCGTTCTGAAACAATTGCGCAGTATAAACGTAACAGCACGAATATTGCACAAAACAATGTTTTCAGCAGTAATTGTGTATAATGGCACGTACCGTTTCCGAGGGGATGGGAGGCACTAATGCTTGACTTCAATCGATTGACGCCAAGTGATTGTTAAGCGCATCTTCCCGAATTCACCTTGGCCTATGCATTCGGGGGTCATTTTCCTGACTTACCGTTAGCTTCACAAGTCTATGTATCACGCATCCTATCCTATATTATGGAACATTGAGAAGGCATGAGATGGATAAGTACGTAAATATTTAACCATTTCTTTAACCTTCCCAGTCTTCCATCATCAATGATGACTTACGATGGAAAACTTCGCGTCCCGTTCATGGCCGAGATACGCAGTGAAAACTACACAAAAACACCTGTCATATCGGGTTTCCTGCTAATGGGGTTCGTAAGCGTCTTACGTGCCTCATCATTGTACTTTTATACGGCCATGTTTTTCGGTAAGTTCCTTCACAACTCTCCTGCTTCTGCATGCCGCTGTCAAAGTGAGGTGTGCAGCAAACTCCACAGTTGGGATGAAGTCGACACCAGCAAGACAAAACATCAGCGACGCTTTGACAAGTGCGTTCAGAAATTGAAAACACACGGTGAACAAGAACTTCAGAGTACATTTCGCAAGCACGCTGCATTGGTGACGCATAGTGAGGCCTGCGACCACGCAGCGTGTAGTTATACGGGGCAGACAAAAACACAACTGCTCAGTACGCATCCAACGCTGACGCCATACGCCAACACCTGTTGTCAACACAAGGAATCGGCAACCGGCGTATAAAACGGGCTCGCCCCACAGCGGATCTGCAAACTGTGTACATCGTCACTCGACGGCTAAGTCGGTCAGCCCAGGTGAGTCCAAGTCCACGTCCACGTCCACGTCCACGTCCACGTCAGCCCGGCCGTTGGCAGCAGACGTGTATACTCGTCCCTGCGGGAAGCGATGAGGACTCAACTCGTGCTGGGGTGCCTGGCGCTGCTGGCCGTCCTGGCGACCGCCACCAACCGCTGTTCGCTGCCGCTGGCGGTTGGCAACTGCCGAATGGCCAAGCCGCGCTGGTACTTCAACCCCATCAACTCTTTCTGCGAGGAGTTCAAGTACAGCGGCTGCAAAGGCAACGCCAACAAGTTCGCCTCATTCAACGCATGCCAGGCAGCCTGTGCGACTAACTAAAGTTTCCCACAGATAGCATGTGGGAAACTTAGACCGCCGCAGGTAAGCCGACCCAGGCGCTGACCTGTGTCGACCGTGTCTGACGGATAGGACGCTCCGGCCAGACGACGACCCCCTCCCCCATCGACAGCGACGCGCCGACGGGCCAACAGTCGGCGTCGGCGCCAGCACCTCAGCACGGCCAGCAAGAGCCAACCACGACGCAGCACGCTCTATTCCAAGCCATACTCCGCTTCCGATGTCCAGCGAGCATACACTCTCTGCGCTTGTCGAATACTTGATCAGCCGATATTTGGTCGCGATAACGTCTGTTGATTCTTACTCTGCGCTGTTATATTTCCAAATCTTCTTTTCAAATTATACATCTAACTTTCATCTTCATCTTCGTCGGTGTCTGTCGGTGTCTGGCGTTGACTATCGGTGTCTGGCGCTGACTGTCGGTGTCTGGCGTTTACTATCGGTGTCTGGCGCTGACTGCGGATGTTTGGCGCTGACTGTCGGTGTCTGGCGCTGACTGTGGGTGTTTGGCTGTGACTGTCGGTGTCTGGCGCTGACTGTGGGTGTTTGGCACTGACTGTCGGTGTCTGGCGCTAACTGTCGGTGTCTGGCGCTGACTGTCGGTGTCTGGCGCTGACTGTTGGTGTCTGGCGCTGACTGTCGGTGTCTGGCGCTGACTGTCGATGTTTGGCGATGATTGTCGGTGTCTGGCGATGACTGGTTTCGATTTATTAGTGTCGTGTGGATGCCTCTTGTTTGGTTACTAACTACTCCAAATGTGTGTCGTTGTTTGTGTTATTGACTATTCTATGAAACAGTCGTCACTTCACATTGGTGATGGTCTGCCCTGTGTGGTGTGGAATACATTATCCCGGGATACAACATGTGTGACATAGTCGTACTGTGGCGGTTTCTTTAACACTCGGCAATGACTGCCCTAAGATAGATTTTTTTCAGGAGTCAGGCCGTGCCTGTTGTCCTCAGGGAGTACGACGAACCGCCAACCGCAGCCATGAGGAGCAAGATACTGTGGTTGACTGCTCCAACCGCAGCCATGTCGCCCACTCTTCTCTCTCCAAGAGAAGTTAGGCGAACGACGTTCAGTTCTCTACTGGAAAGTGGAAACACTAAGTGGCCACAGCAGCCCCGACTCTGATACACACTCACCACGTGCATCTGGTGCATCTTACGTGTAGCCAGAGGCTCTGCCGTATGGGGTGAAGGTGGTGGTGGTGGTGGGGGGGGGATTGTAGGAATACATACCACAGGCGTCAGATTGGAGGGATTATGCCTCCCCTCTCACAGTTGTCTGGTGTATGGTCAAATATTCTTACATGGGAAGCTGATGCCGCAGCTAAATCTCGTAGAAAAGTTCCTTTATGTGTAGTTCTTCTTTCGCTCGGTTAGATATACCAGGAAATGGTAGCCTCGTTGATACTAAAAAGTATATTTGGATCAAAGCAGTTATGCAAGGTTACAAAGCCAGATTCTGATCCATTTGCAAGGGTTGCCGCCAACATTTCCTTGGGCAATCGGAGGAGGAGCAGGTTTTAGGCGACCGTTGGATGGACAGCCATGTCATCACATTGTGGTTTGTTTGTTTATTGGGGTTTATGAGCGCATCAGCTGCAGTGGTCATGCCCATACATAGTCATACGGTATAGTCTAAGCGAAGGCTAGCCGAGACGACTTCATATACAATACATCTCTAAATGCGTTCCGGTCGAGGTGCAGAATAGTACGTAATGATTTTACCACTTACTAGGCAAACTATTAGAATCCAATCTTTTATCGCTATATTTGAAACGGAAACAACAAAGCATTGTGTTCTATCTTTCAAAGGCTACGTTTGTCTAACTCACATACATATCGTGATTAGTCCCTCCCCCAGATCCTTCACATACCGAGCACGGGTGGAGCTTCCGTTCAAACGTCATTGACTCAACTCATCTGCTGGCTAAACTGCCGAATGGCTGATTAGCTTCGCTTCTGGGCATAATTTGCAGTAGTAATATGGTCTCCGCGTTAGAGCACGTTTGTTTGTTTGTTTGTGTGTTTGTGTATTTATTTAGCACATCGTAGCACGAGCAATTCTGCGGTTGGCACAAAAGACCGAAGTGGTCTTAAGCCGAGGTGCCTCTCCCAACAACGTTTCCATCCAATAAAACTTAACCACCAACACGGATCGACAATCGCTACCCGCCCCGCCAGCACGCCCCATCGGCACACAGAGCATGCACTCATGTGTGTGGTACTCATACTGCGCCTGCACCCGGCAGCACCTGGTTAGCTCCGTGTGCTATTTTTTTTTGTGGTATAGCGTTTTGTGTTGATAAGAAACGTCGGAAATGCTAAGGCTCTACACACTGCTTTAGGTTCTTACCGAGACCATTTCCAAAAATGAGCGTTTTCGATATCCTCTTTTCAGATAAATTAGTGAATATATCTGTTGTACTTCCGGAGTTTGGTGAATATAATATGTCTATGGTACGCATAAAGAGGACAGTGAAGTATGAAGTGAATTGCATCTTGTTTGAAATAGCCACATGAGCATGATGGGTCATGTAGAGGATTGACGACAAATGTGTCTGGGTTTAACTGAGTGAGGTGTATCCTGAAGCTGGCATGCAGCGTGTTGCCTGCTTTCGTACCAAGCCAATAATATTGTGGCGGTATCGTAGCACTTATGCGACCCATAATTGCCCTCTTGAATGCATTGATGTTTGGTTCATGCCTAAACATTTCTGGAAGGTTGCTCCCCACCTTTGTTATGGCCAGGAAAAACGATTCTTGGAACGAGGCGATTCTAATTCGAGGGATTGTTAGTGTAGTTTATTTTTTTTAAATATAAATAAATTTAATCCTGTATAAATTTAATCCTGTATAGATTTTTGAGACGCCTTCCTGTAACTTTTTGCCGTTGTTCAGTAACTAGTTTTCTAATATACTTTGGTAGACCTGGACCTGCGTGGTTGATATTGTGAAACAAAAGAAGTTTATGAGTTTCTCGCCGTATTTTTAGCTCATCCAATCCCATTCCAACCAGCCCATCCAACCCCTGTAATAATCTAGTTGCTCTTTTTTGTGTGAAATTTTCAAGTCTGAGTGCATCCGATATTGTTATATGTCCGTCATATATAGTATCTGTTTCATATATAATTTGCTTGCCACGATTCCCGCCTTACAGCTGGCTGAGCGGGCGCCATCTTGGGCTCTCGGCTGACGGTGGTGATCTGTCAGGTGTGCAGAACGGAGGTCCGTATATCTTTGTTATATTACCTGTGTAATATACCGTGCATAGACTCTAAGCCCGTGTGTTCCAGTGGCGAATGCGTTCAGGACACGAAGAAACACAACATGGCGCGGTCGGTAGGACTTTGGTGTTAATTCAGTGTCTTGTGCAGTCACATGCAGAACAATCGCCGCCGGACAGGCTGCTGAGGTCTGCCCGTAACCGGGGAGACGAACGCTGCCCCGTGACGCGGGGCGAGACGAATTGTCAGGTGGCCGAGGCAGGTCGACGAGCCATTCGACGACTTTTTGATGTCACTGAAGGAAATATCAGCACGTTGTGCCCGGGGTTCGAGCGCGGTTGCCTCCATCACAATGCCAGCGCCTGCCTGATTTCCGGTGGCGCCAGCCTGCAACCCCGTAAAAGCTGACGATATTCTACTCTCATTGAGCAGCGACCGGCTCTCTGCGCTATGACCGGACGCGTGTCGTGAAACGGGTGGAGGTGGCCGACTCTAACTGTACAAGTGGTGGACGTAGGAGAGCCACTCGCAGGCACGTAGCATCATCCTTGACCGGAAGGAATTCTACACCCGACAAGAGCAGGTCGACGAGCCATTCGAACTTTTAAAGGAAATATACATTGTTATTTTTTTCCCACATCCCCTGACGACCGGTTCCGCGACCGGCTCGTGACTGGCCTTCGAGACCAGGATACAGTTCAGGTGCTCATGGCAGAGAAAGGTCTCACCCTTCAAATGACCATCGATATCTGCCGTGCTCGGGAAAACGCCAGGCAAAATACGGCGGCGATGACGGATGGCCGGCTACACGCTATGTCAGCGTACCGACGCAGCCGGAGTCACAGCAGCAGCCGTGGCGCACGTCGTCCCTCCACCGGGGACAGGAAGTGCGGCTATTGTGGCGGCGCTTGGCATCCAAAGGAGGCCATGGCGGCGTGCCCTGCACAAGGCCAACGCTGCAAGTCATGCAACATGTTGCATCACTTCGCCTCAGTGTGTCGGCGTGGTCACCCCCGCATCGGCAGCCAGTCCCGACGAACCGGGAGAGCTACCACTGGACGAAGCCGAACTCACCTAGACGGCATCCGTGTGCATGGCCTGACGGCGCGACGGACGCCACAGGTATGTCTGGAGGTGAAGCATGTCAATGGATGCGGCATGCTGATGTGGACACCCGACACCGGACCGGAAACATCGGCAATGGGCTCTCGGCAAGCTCAACGCCTCGGGGTGGACTTATCCAATTTGTCTGCATCGTCCGAATGTTTATTTGGAGCGGCAGGACACGAGCTGCGCTGTGCTGGCTCGTTTCATTGCATGCTGCGGCTGGGCGATGTCAGCGCGGCAGTGACGGTGAGCGTCATCCCGAACATGGACAGTGCTCTTCTGTCCTGGTTTGATAGTATTTCCTTGGGCCTGCTACCAGCTGACTTCCCACGGCAAATCCGAAGCACGAGCACCGTCCCATCGGACGCCGCCTCCACTTCACGCAAGGACGAAGCTGGAGAAGAGCATGTCGCCCGAGCTCGGGGAGCAAGTAACAAGAACGGTATGGCCGATTCACCCGACCAGGAATTACCGAAGTATGAAGACCTGCTTCATCCTGCAGCAGTGATACGAAGCACGAGGTCTTCAGACAATGCGGACAAGGAGATTACGTCTCCACATACGCCGCAGAGACCACCTCGACGGCAACGAGCGGATGCAGCTTCTACCAGGACCCAATGTGCTGCCCAAGCTGCATCAGCGTCTAGACAGGCCCGCAAGACCTACCCCACATGGCACGCCTACCAGGGCGAGCCATCGCTCCAACAGCGAACTGAGCACTTGGATATGCTGAAAAACGCATTTCCCAGGGTATTTGATGTCGAAGGTCCGCTTCGTGAGATGTTCGGCGGTCCCATGCGGATCGAGCTGGAGGACACCCCTCGTCAATTCGCAGTCACCGCGGCACGACCAATCGCATTTGCATGGCGCAAACAGATTAAGGAGCAGTTAGACCAGATGCTGCAAGACGGCATCATTGCCGAAGTGACTGAACCCACGGAATAGTGCCATTCAATCGTGCCAGTACCGAAGCGACCGACCTCTGAAGACGACAACAAGGCTGGAGTCCGCCTGTGCATCGACTTAACCAAACTAAACAAACATGTCCGCCGTGGGGTGTATCCCATACCATCCCCTCAAGACGTCGTTACCAATATCAACAAGGGGAGCAAGTACTTTACGACGTTGGACGCCAAGAATGGGTATCTGCAAATCCCAATCGCTGAGGAGGATCAAGTTCTCACCAGCTTCATTACCCCATGGGGCAGGTATAAGTTTAGAAGACCTGTCATGGGACTCAGTTCATCCGTCGATGAGTATAATCGGCGAGTGGACACAGTTTTGGCTGGAATTCCAGGAACCTTCAAGGTGGTGGATGACGTGCTAGCACACGACGAGGATTACTCCACGCATCTGCAGCATGCTATCGCAATCCTGGAGCGTTGCGGGACCTACGGCGTCACGCTCAACCCGCAGAAGCTAAATTTCGCTGCGCAGTCAGTCGAGTACTGCGGATTCCACATCACTTCTGAAAGCTACACAGTGGACGAGCGAAAGCTACGCGCGATCTCAGACTTTCCTGTGCCTGCCAACCTGACGGATCTGCGTAGCTTCATGGGGTTGGTGAACCAGCTCGGCTCCTTCTCGGACGAGACAGCCCATGCCGCCCACCCTCTTCGTGACCTTCTTAAACCGCAAAATCATTGGCAGTGGACTGCAGTGCATCAGCAAGCCTTCGAGACCGTCAAGAAGACCTTGATTCAGGGGACGAGTAGCTTAGGGGTAAGTTGCTCGTCTCACAATCGAAAGGTTGTGGGTTCGAGTCTCACCTGTCGCTACTCTTCGCCCGCGACCAATCGGCGTGAGAGATTGGCGACGCTACATGACTCAACGGTCGATGTGTCCTAAAACCAATAACCAACCAGCAAGACGTTGATTCTGGCACCCGTCCTGGCCTTCTTCGAGCCTGGCCTCCCCACTGCGCTGCGTACCGATGCTACCCGTCTGCACGGCCTCGGGTATGCGTTTATGCAGCGACAAGGTGACCACTGGCGGCTCCTTCAATGTGGATCGCGCTTCGTCTCCGACGTGGAGTCGACGCGGTGGTGGAGCTAGAGATGCTTGCGGTGACCTAGGCCGTGAAGAAATGTCGTCTCTTCCTGGCCGGTCTCCCAACATTCGACATCATCACCGACCACCGACCACTCATACCGATACTGAACCAGAAGTCACTCTCGGAAATAGAGAATCCACGTCTCCAATGGCTACGTGAGAAACTGGTGCCGTATCGTTTTGCAGCCATATGGAAAGCTGGAAAGTCACACTGCATCCCTGATGCACTCTCCAGGGACCCCGTCGATGACCCTTCCGCCGAGGAACAAGAAGCAGAGAGCGACGTGTATCATCAGCTGCACAGCACGGTGCTGGCCAGCATCGGTGAGATCGTTGCTGGTGATTCCCATCCGCCTGTGCCAGACATCACGTTGGACAACGTGCGTTTGTTGGTTATTGATTTTGCGACACATCAACCGCTGAGTCATGCAGCATCGCCAATCTCTCACGCCGATTGGTCGCGGGCGAAGAGTAGGACAACGTGCGTGAGGCAGCGCGCACTGACGAGTACCGATCTCTCACCAACGCTATTCACGTTGGCTTCCCAGCACACAAGGCTGATCTAGAGACGACGTTACGCCTATACTGGTTGGTTGCTGACGCCCTCTCCGTAGACGACGGCCTTATCTTGTGTGGTGTGCGGCTAGTCATCCCCCGCACGCTGCGCCGAGAGACCCTGGATCGGGTACATGCGAGCCATCAATGCCTGGAGCACACGAAGCGCCGGACCCGACAGTCTGTCTTTTGGCCGAACATCAGCCAGGACATCTACAACGTAGTGACGCCCTGTGACGCATGCCGACGGCATTTCCCCAGTCTGCCTAAAGAGCCTCTGATGTGCGACTCAGAGCCTTCCAGAGTGTTCGAGATTGCTTCAGCGGACTTTTTCCATTACGCCGGGAAGACTTTTCTTGCGTACGCAGACCGGCTCTCCGGCTGGCCCATCGTCGCGTCCTGCGACCGGGAAGCAACGGCCAGGACCCTCGTGCACACGCTCCGAGAGGTCTTTGCAGACACAGGCGTGCCAAACGTTCTGAAAACTGACGGTGGCCCACAGTTCACTGCACGCTACACCAGGCAGTTCCTGGAGCAATGGGGTGTCACACATAACATCTCTTCTCGGCATTATCCTCAGGCTAACGGGCACGCGGAAGCTGCCGTGAAGTCCGTGAAGAGATTGATCCCGAAGTGCACAGATTCAGGCAACTTGAACGACGACAGATACGCCCGAGGATTCCTGGAGCTGCGCAATACGCCACGTGCCGACGGCAGATCTCCTGCTGAGGTCCTTTATGGACATCCTATCAGGTCGATTGTGCCTTTGCATCACAAAGCGTTCAGCAGCACGTGACAGCGCAAGGCCGACCACTGTGATCGGCGCGCTCGGGCTCACAAGGAGGCTGTCACGTTGAGGTATGACAGCCAAGCCACGCCTCTCCGTCTCCTAAAGATGGGCAGGTTCGTCACCATACAGGATCCGACCACTGGGCTGTGGGAGAGGACCGGCGTTGTCGTCGCCATCGGCCAGCGCCGAACCTATCTGATCAAGACGCCCAGCGGACGCGTCCTTTGGCGTAACCGGCGATTCCTGCGTTTTCATCGCCCGATGACGCCATCAGCCGAGCATACAGCGCCAGCCGCGCGGCCGGCGCAAGCAGCGGGACCGCCGCCAGCACGCTCAGCCCCGCCGGCGAAACGAGTTCACTTTGCTGATGACCGTGCTCAACCTTGCTGTAGCGACAGGCATCGGTAGCCACCGCAGCGCTTATCCGTCTATCCCCGCAAGCGCTCGTATGTTTGAGGGATCACTTGCAGTGACCGACTGGGGGAGGTGTTGGATGTGTATAACTCAGTGTTGTTGCGATGATTCCCGCCCTTTGGTGTGAACGGTGACCAACTGTGGGAGGTGTTTCATATATAATTTGTTTGCCACGATTCCCGCCTTACAGCTGGCTAAGCGGGCGCCATCTTGGGCTCTCGGCTGACGGTGGTGACCTGTCAGGGTGTGCAGAATAGAGGTCCGTATATCTTGTTATATTACCTGTGTAATATACCGTGCGTAGGCTGTAAGACCATATGTTCCAGTGGCGAATACGTTCAGGACACGAAGAAACACAACAGTATCTGCATAGTCAAGCAGAGGCCGAATGTAAATTATATACAAGTTACAGAGGATTTGCTTTGGAATCTTACTTGCAACAGGATAAAGGGGGCTTAGTGCACAATTGACCTTTAGGATAATGTCGTTTATGTGACTATGGAAGCGTAAGTCAGAAGTAAATGTAAGGCCGAGATGTTCATGATTTCCTAAGATTGGTATTGGCTGGCCTCCCATTTAGGGGTTTACTGGCACTCTTACATGTGAATGTTTGTTGGATCGTTTTTGTCGCATTAAATTGTATGCCCCATGTTGTTCCAAATTCGTGTATAATATCAAGATCTTTTTTAATCAATTGCTGTGCTTCTAGTGAGCCTTGTATGTGTGAAGCGTAAAGCGACGTGTCATCAGCGAAAAACGGTATTCCATTTGTAATCATGTCCGCCAAGTCACTTAAATATATTAATGGCGAAAGGGGTCCCAAGACAGAACTCTGTGGACAACCCGCATTTATGGTAATTGGTGATGATAGGCTGTTTCCTACCCTTACACGCCGTTCTCTATGATTTAAGTATGATTGTGGCCAAATTATTCCAGTGCCGCTAATCCCACGATGTTTTTTGCACCTAAAAATAAGCACTGCATCCCATATAGTATCAAAATATTTTTGTATGTTCAAATATATATGTGGAAAGTCAAGATTTCGATCTAAAGATGAAAATAGCGAATGTGTCAAGTAGAGCAACTGTAGTTGGGTCCCATGATATGGATGGTAACCACTCTGTCTTTCGGAGAGTCTATTGTTATCCGTTATGTGTGAGTACATTCGTTTAAAAACTCACTTTTCTAGGATTTTGGATAAACACGATAAAAGGCTAATTGGCCTATAATTTGTGGGATCCGAGCATGGCCCTTTCTTTTTTTAATATGGGCGACACATTTGCTTGTTACCATTCCTTTGGGAAAACTCCGAGTGATAATGATTAATTGAATAATTTAGTACAGGCATGTTGGCTGCCAGGCCGCGTCACGATATGCTGGCGGGTACGGTCTCCCTAACATCCAATCGGAGAATATTCGTTCAGAAACGCCAGCTCACGTCCATCGCAGGCCATACCTAAACCTGTTCGCAGTTGTAGTGTCCCTACCCTCCAGCAGAGGGAACCTCATCGCGGCACATGACATTGAATATCAGTAGGGTCGCTATGGGTGTTGGTCGAGAGGCACATGACATTCAATATCAGTAGGGTAGATAAGGGTGTTGGTCGAGCGGCACATGAACGCATGACTAGAGATCAGGGTGGGTGAAGCAGGGGGCGTGGGAGGAGTGCGAGTGATCTGCACCCATCCTAGTTTGGCACCCTGCTAATGATGAGTTGTCATTTTTACAAACGTTTCTGTTAGAGTACTTCGAGTACCAGCTTTTTCTCCCCGTATTTGGCTGCCTTAACTGGCGTACTAAGCTTGACAGGGAGAGGCGGTTCTAGGGAGAGACTTCGTAAACATAGTTCTCTCCGATTTGCCAATGTCTCTTGCGGCATGCTAAATGTAGGAGCCATCGTCCCCCTCCCCCCCCCCTAATGATCGCGGCCCTCAGTGATGTCGTATGTCCCATTGCTTAGGCTGGTATTTGGTCACATTGTGTAGCGTCCCACTCCCGATCAAATCCAGTTAGCAGTTCTGAGTTGCATTGTCAGTGTCAAAGCCAAGTCCAGCTCACTGGCATGTCCTGCATTGTGCTGAATGGGAAGGTGGTGCGCATCGGGCGGCTGCCGGCTTCGCTCCTGCAGATGCTGCGAAATTCATCGCATAATGTTTCCGAAAATGACCGTCGTATCTGTGGAGACCAATTGGGGATGTGTTAACGATAGCAATATCAAACCAAACGGTGCTGCAATTAGGATCAGAAGCGCTGAGTCCGAATGGGATGGTTAATTTGTATGACTAGGGCGGGTCGAATCGTAGAGTGTCGGTAATTGCCAGGCAAGGTCTGGCACGGCACGTATTTGACGGAAAACAGCGCCCACTGATCCCGTTCCCTCCCACACCCAATCCCAAGTATCGTCCTCTCTGCACTTCTCTCTCCACCTCCTCATCGCATAGTCTCGAAATGGTTGGGGTTGGGCGAGGAAGCACTCATCGATACACCAAACCGTATTTGTGGTGGGGCCGGGTAATGAGCTGCAGAGCATAACTTAGATTCGCACATAGCTGTACATACATCATGTGAACAATGCACGTGGCTATACCTTGGCTCTTACGAGATTGACGATGACTTATTTGGAGTCATCACGGAAGGAAACGATCCAGTTTCACCACAACAGGTCACCGGTGAGACATCTCGATCCGGATATATCCAACAGCATGAAATGTCAGTTAGCCGAGCTCAAACACTTCAATAACGCATGTAAACACTACGTGTTCACTCGCGTTATTAAACACTGGGGTTACCTGTGTTCATTATATTTGAAAATAACATTGAACGTGACCAAAGCACTAAGGTTTTGAAATGTGCGGGTGATTTAAAAGGAAATAACAGGACGCCATGAGCATATCTCGCTGCAGAAAGACTTATACGAACTTGTGAAGTGGTCAGAAAGAATGGCAAATTTAATTGAATTTTGAAGTGCAAAATCATGTATGTAGGTAGACAGCATAAGAGGGCTCCATACTTGATGGGTGGCGAAGTACTATCGGTGATCCAGCAGGAGAAGGACTCAGGTATTATTCTGAACACAAAATTGGGGACATCAGAACAGACCAAAAAAGCCAGGAAGAATGCACTGAGAATGCTGGTGGCAATAAATATGAATGTATCATACAGAAGTGAAGAAGTCATCAGGAAGCGTTACTGTGCATATGTCGGGCCACATTTGGAATACTGTGTCCAATCTTGGTCACTTAGTTATGAAAAAGAATGTTGGCTTTTAGAAAGAGTTCAAAAGAGAGCTACAAGAATGGCTAATGGTATTAGCATCCTGGCATAAGAGGAAAGATTGAAGATATTGAATATGTTTTCATTTAGATATAGAAGTTTGAGAGGAGATCTCATCAAGGTCTATAAATTTGTTCATTGTCAGGAGAAGGGACATATCAGGGAAATGTTTCAATTTAGCAGATATGATGTAGTTAGAAGTAATCAACCCAAATTAAAGCTATCAATAGCAGGACAAGGTTAAGACAGCCTTTATTCACCAACAGGGTAACAGAACACTGGAACGAGCTCCCAGAAACCATTGTCAGTAGCAGTACACTGAACATCTTTAAAAACAGGATAGACTATCATTGCAAGAATAGTGCTTGCTTTTCAATATTCCGGGGACGGCTGATGGACGGATTTGGTGGGCAACTGGTTGAGTGTTCAGAGTGCAACCAAGAAGGGCCCTTTATGTCCTTATGAGTGCTCTGCAACATCGGACATATTGGCGAACTATTGGTGAACTCGCGAAAAGAGCACGTTTTTACACCAAGGGATCTCCAAGGGATGCACTACCAGTCACGCCAAGTAACCAGGTGCTGCCGCCCATCGTCACCTGGTCGTCGCGAGATAGCCGCTTAGAACGGCATCGGCATCTCTCCGATAGTAAGCAGGTTTTAACCGCTGGAATTATAGTGAAAGAACCTGGCGTAACTGATTTCGGTCAGCAGATTCGACACCAGGTGGCGCCACTGCAAGCCTCTGTGATCAAATGCACCTGACCATCCCCGCCCGGGAGGGGGGGGGGGGGCGTAGCGCCGTCCTACCGTGCCAAAGTCCGCTCCAGTTGACCCCCCCCTCCGAAGGGGCCGAACCACCGTCCTCCCGCGCTCAAGTCCGTTCCAGCTGACACCCCCGTCCGAATATCGAACCCGCGGTATCGGCCAAACACTGCGACGCGGTGAGATAGCGTGACGTGACGTGACGTGACGTGACGTGGCGTGACGGGCGCCTTAATGGCACCTGGGAGTGCCCGTCGTGCCTATGTGTGTGTGTGTGTGTGTGTGTGTGTGTGTGTGTGTGTGTGTGTGTGTGTGTTGTGTGCGTTGTGCGTGGGTGTGTGCGTGTGTGCGCGTGTGCGTGTGTGTGTGTGTGTGTGTGTGTGTGTGTGTGTGTGTGTGTGTGTGTGTGTGTGTGTGTGTGTGTGTGTGTGTGTGTGTGTGTGTGTGTGTGTGTGTGTGTGTGTGTGTGTGTGTGTGTGTGTGTGTGTGTGTGTGTGTGTGTGTGTGTGTGTGTGTGTGTGTGTGTGTGTGTGTGTGTGTGTGTGTGTGTGCGTGCGGTCGGCACAAGGCGGCTCCATCACTAGGTCGCCGCCCACACTGCGGCCGACGGGGAGCCGGGAAACCTCAGCTGGTGCTGGCCAGTGATGACCCTTCCTCGCCCCGGTGGCAAAGCGACGTACGACACCCCCCACCGCGTGACCGCCAACTTGGCGCGCCAATTTCGCGCGCCACACCCGGACCCACGGGAAGGAAAAAGGACGGCAAATGAATCGATCAAACGCCAATTCGAGGGTTTCATCGTATGACTATGGCACGCGTCAGAAACACCGGGCGGAGAGTTGCAATTTTCAGCTGTCTTCCGGGCAGAGACAACTGCACACTGCTCATTGGCAATATACCAAGATGGGCGGCATGTCTAACAGGCATGTCTAACAAACATGGGCGTGTTAGACATGCCTTACACTGACCGTATATACACTGACGGTTACATGCCGGAGCTGAATTGCTGATCAAATGAGGCTTTTCAGCATTTATCACACCGAACTCGAAACCGAAATCCATGTACTCGATGTGTATGGCTCAAAGCTCAGTAGCTACATTAATTGGAACGATGCGCTTTAGCAGCATAGAGCGTATCAGTCAACCAAGCTTTGCGCTATTGGGTAAGCTTAGCGTAATGCAAATACACTTTCCTGTGTTCTGCTAGTCCCTCAACGGAACGTGAAATACAGCCAACCGTCAAGGCAAGCAACATTGATTGATTGCCAACACAAACAACTCGAACACAACTTGGTACTGTAATGAATTTAATGCAACAACTCACATGCAGCTAACAGTAAGTATCCTCGAATTTCGTTCTGCAGAGCTGTGTGCAACAATTGCGATATGGGGAGTGGAAGGGGAAGGGAGAGGAGAAGGGAAAATAGGGGGCGGGGAGGAGTGTCAATGTGGCGCAAATTTTCCGAAAAAATGCACCGATTTTGCAGCTTCACCGTTGAAAATAACTACGAAAATCGATCGACGCACTTGGGTTCCTATTTAAAACTGTACGCTCGCGGACCGAAGAGCCGGTTAGTCAGTGCGTTCACAACGACGATTCATACGTACGGCACACTGTCCCGCCCAGGTTAATCACCACCGTTGTGGGGAGCAATGTACCCCCACATCACTTCTCAACCTGGATTCACGAGCCCAGACAAGCGGAGTAGGTCAGGGCCCCGCCGACTGTAGATGATGTGGCATGGTTTGCCGAACGCATGATGTCCTTTTGAAGTTGTTATGTTAGGCTACTGAGCTGTAGCAACATATAAAGGATCAGATCGCGCCGTTTGTTGCCGAAATCGCTAATTGTTGGAAAATAAGATCGGATATTTACCACAATAGCCAATGCGGATGTTATAAGGTGATACCACCTCTCATGGAGCTTCCAAAGCAAATGCAACACCTCAGCCATAAATGATTCTTGACACATGGTCAAAGTTGTACCAATAGCATCTTGGTAGTACCGTAAGGGACAAAGGAATGATGTGGTGAACATTCAAGCGCGTACCAGTAATTGGTTTTCCACACATAACGGTGAAGCGTGAAACATCGCGATTGATGCGAAACATTTTCCCCTTTGACTGCACAACTTGGGAGAGAAGTGGATGCTAGAAGTTGCTTTTTTATTTACCTAACACGATTAGAAATGACTCCGGGGCCATCAGGATGAAATATATGACCATGTTCTTGTATTTCACCACTTCATTGGATCATGGTCTTGTATTTGATATATATTATAACATGACCATTCTATAATATATCACCACACAAGCAAGTTTGTGTGGTCAACCGCGTCACAGTTGTCATAGAATGAATATAAAATTGGAAAACAAATATTCTCATTGAAGTATGTGGCAGTTGCTTTCTTCCTGCTCTTAAAAAAACAGAATGTTGGTTAACACTTTTCTCCGTAAACATCGAGCAGCATCTCTCTTTCTCTTTCTATCTGTATCTTCATCTTAATCTTTAATGGTATATTTATATTTATCTTTATCTCTTTATCTTCATCTCTGTATTCTTATATCTTCATCTTCATCTCTTTGTTCTTCTATCTTTATCTTTATCTCTTTATCTTCATCTCTTTATCTTCATCTCTTTATATTCATCTCTTTATCTTTATCTCTTTATCTTTATCTCTTTATCTTTATCTCTTTATCTTTATCTCTTTATCTTTATCTCTTTATCTTTATCTCTTTATCTTTATCTCTTTATCTTTATCTCTTTATCTTTATCTCTTTATCTTTATCTCTTTATCTTTATCTCTTTATCTTTATCTCTTTATCTTTATCTCTTTATCTTTATCTCTTTATCTTTATCTCTTTATCTTTATCTCTTTATCTTTATCTCTTTATCTTTATCTCTTTATCTTTATCTCTTTATCTTTATCTCTTTATCTTTATCTCTTTATCTTTATCTCTTTATCTTTATCTCTTTATCTTTATCTCTTTATCTTTATCTCTTTATCTTTATCTCTTTATCTTTATCTCTTTATCTTTATCTCTTTATCTTTATCTCTTTATCTTTATCTCTTTATCTTTATCTCTTTATCTTTATCTCTTTATCTTTATCTCTTTATCTTTATCTCTTTATCTTTATCTCTTTATCTTTATCTCTTTATCTTTATCTCTTTATCTTTATCTCTTTATCTTTATCTCTTTATCTTTATCTCTTTATCTTTATCTCTTTATCTTTATCTCTTTATCTTTATCTCTTTATCTTTATCTCTTTATCTTTATCTCTTTATCTTTATCTCTTTATCTTTATCTCTTTATCTTTATCTCTTTATCTTTATCTCTTTATCTTTATCTCTTTATCTTTATCTCTTTATCTTTATCTCTTTATCTTTATCTCTTTATCTTTATCTCTTTATCTTTATCTCTTTATCTTTATCTCTTTATCTTTATCTCTTTATCTTTATCTCTTTATCTTTATCTCTTTATCTTTATCTCTTTATCTTTATCTCTTTATCTTTATCTCTTTATCTTTATCTCTTTATCTTTATCTCTTTATCTTTATCTCATCTCTTTTTCTCTCTCTCACTCTCCCTCTCTCTCTCTCTCACACACACACACACACACACACACACACACACACACACACACACACAAACCGACACCCACAGACTCCATTTTTTATATCACATGATTGTTTTAAAGGAACAGAACTAATGTTATGTTATTGTAATAATGCTACAATTGTTCAGGGTTTTTACACTGGATTTATTCAGTAATTATGGTTATGCATAACTGGTATCTACATATATTCCGTGCTCAAATATTTTACATTATATGTAGATTCATGCAAGCACTGAGCAATGCAAACACAACTGATTACATTCATATCTTGGAACATATTTTTAAGCTCACATAAAACCAACAAATATATACTCACTGTTTTCCGCCCCTCTCCTAAAATGAGCCCACGGACGATCACAGCAATCTCGCATCCCCTAGGAATTGGTCTCGCACCCATATGCGGTGCGAGCGCCCTGGGTAAGAGCCATTGCTCTACAATGTGGCATCTCATTAGTTGCCTCCCATACGATAGTACAATAGTTGAACCTCTTATCTTTTACTTCTTTTGATGAGCATGCATGCTGTAACTTGTGAGTTCAGATCATTGCAAGTTATCTCCAATTTTTTTTATTAAGTTATCACGTTCCTCAGTGATGCATGTTAAATCTAGCTTTCCAGACCACACACATGGTGCAGTTCTCCAATGTTCTCCTTGGAGTACTTCTTATTGTGGCAACTTTTATCCACACATGACCCGCCTACTTTCCATGCACTGAACACGTCAGAACCTCTTCTTGCCTCTTGCTGAGCAATTCCACTTCCATCATGCTCAGATGCAACGCGCCTAAAGCATCTAAGTTCGCCCTCCACAAAGGTCTTCCCGCATATATAAGAACCTCACCCCGTGCTCTTCACAAACCATAGCCACAATGATATTCAATCAAGTGGCCCGGAGTACCATTATATACGTGCACATTCCACATCATAATTCATGATTACCATATATATATATATATATATATATATATATATATATATATATATATATATATATATAAAGCCTATCGGACATACAGCTTACTGTCTTAAAATGATCGGACAGTGAAGCATGGGCTTCCCCACGGGTCAAGATTATAGCATTATGTGGAATCAACATTAAGTCCTACGCAGGGGCGGAATGTCAAGATTTCATGTCGCATCCTAAGCCTGATGTGTGGCGGGCGGTGGCGGAGGGGGTTGGCCGTTCCCCTCGGCATCCGCGGTGCCTGTCACCAGCACTGGCCGGGCGGGGGGGGGGGGGGTTGCAGCGCCTGTGACCGGCATCCGTCGACTCTCGGCTCAGCCGTGCCGGGGTGGGGGCAGCGCCTGTGGCCGACATCCGTCGACTCTCGGCTCAGCTGTGCCGTAGTATCGGCGGCTCGTGTGGCGGCAGAGGCGGCGCCTTTGTGTCAGTGACCAGCTGTTTGACGGCGCCTTTGTGGCGGTGACCAGTTGTTTGACGGCGCCTTTGTGGCGGTGGCCAGCTGTTTGGCAGCGCCTTTGTGTCGGTGGCCAGCTGTTTGGCGGCGCCTTTGTGGCGGTGGCCAGCTGTTTGGCGGCGCCTTTGTGTCGGTGGCCAGCTGTTCGGCGGCGGCGATGTAAACGGCGCGAGACTGCCGCCGCCAC
The DNA here is from genome assembly GCA_034440575.1 of Imbricaverruca yamaguchii. Taxonomy (NCBI): domain Eukaryota; kingdom Metazoa; phylum Arthropoda; class Thecostraca; family Neoverrucidae; genus Imbricaverruca; species Imbricaverruca yamaguchii. Next base: position 33,565 of record JAOTOL010000744.1, on the reverse strand, counting down.
GCGATTTCGTGCCGCGTTTGCCACGGTGAGACGCCACAGTGTTTCGGCCGTTTCCGTGCCGGCGTGGGCCGCGATCGGGACATCAGGCGTGGATTTTGCGCCTCTACTTGGAGCCAGGGGTGTGTTTAAAAAATAAATATACTTGTGAGGGAGCAAGTGCCACCTCAATGCTGGCATTGCCCTCCCCTCCCCCAATCAATTCAACATTTAGCATGGTACCATATGGAGTGTGCCCCTAATCCATTTTGACCTAGCCATTGCCTTCATGTATTTTGCCCCCCATAATTATTAGAAATGAACACCCGTGGTTGGAATAGCTTGTGCCAGACGGCCCCCAGGTCGCTGCCAGATTCAGCCGCCATGGCGCCAACTGTAAACAGTTTGTGCCAGCGAACGTGATTGCTTAGACCATTAACAGCGATAATGCCGGTACTTGGAAAACACAACGGTACGCATATATGAGATAATTACTGAATGGTATTCGACGCGGGCTGATAAACACGCTCAGTAAATTGCGCTATGCGAAATCGATTGCATTCGAAGCAGCGCAAGCGAAATTACCCCTGAACCTATAACCGAATTCCTACACTCATGTTGATATCACGCAAAGGTAGCACATCTACAGAGTAGGTGGGATGATGTCATCTGAAACATTCACTAGGTGGACGCTTCGATGATAATAATATACTCTGCCAACTTTCACAATTGAATCACCACATCAGCCCCGATATGGCGCGACGCTTTTAATCTGCTCTGACATCAGGATAATTGAGTCAAGGATCAAGGACGAGTTTATGAGTCGTAGACCGCCATTTGCATGTTATTCGCCCAGTGTGTGCACAACTGCAAACATGCACGTCATCATGAGGGTGTTACTAATATTTTTGTATATAAATGGAAATGCCTAGAGCACCGGAAGAGAAGGACACACCAGACAGAAGGAGGCTAATAAGACTCTGAAAAAGACACCAAAAGCTGCGCTACCAAATTGTCATTACGATATTTTCTGAACTCTCCATTGACATGCTCTGAATTGTCCAGTCCAGTCACATACCAATGAGGACAAATTGTGAATCGCGTCCGGACAGTTTAGCCTGAATCGCGTCATGTGACGCATACGGCTGATGATAAACAGCTACTATAAACATTGGCGACTTGAAGAAGGAAGTGACACTTTCGTGAAATATCTGAGTCATGGGATGCCAGTGGCCTTTGCTAAGCTACGTTGTCCACATGGTTCGAAAATGTCATTTATGTTATTGTTAGGAGCGGATTTTAAATGGGTTAATTTTTGTTCTGGCCATGGTTGAGTTTGTTGTGTTCTGAATAGACTATGTCAACATGAAATGATTTTTGGAGGCTGGGATACCAAAAGTGTGCATGGGTTTTTGTGCTCTTCTGATGAAGCTGTAGTATGGATAAATCCAGTGCAAATTATACCAAATTCTGGCTCTTTGTTCTACCTCAAGCGAAAAATAACGGAGACAATGTATCACATAGTCACTCACAGTTCAATTATCTCATTTTCAGCGCATAACTAGTCGAGATGGATGGCAGTAATCTCAGGATTGGCGATAAACTATCAGCCATTTATCATACCGCACAAACCACTTTTCGCTATTAAGAAAAACAGATCAGTTCGCCTTGCGTTGCCTTTTTATTCCACTTTCTCACACATCAATGTATATCTTTGTATGCATTTTTGGGACAACTTGTATATTAGTCTGGCAAGCATACGATGTTTGTAGATGGATTTTTCAAAGGAAAAATTAAACTAAACTACATCTTAATCATTCCTTTGATTTTTTTTAGATTCCTTGGTCTCATCGTCATGGCCTCTACTACTCCAGATAATACGTTCGGGTGTGAACTGATTAATGCCCATTCCTTAATGCCAATTCCTAGTCTTCCATGTCTGCCAAAGCAGCAGGCATCAACAGGTATGTCAGGGCAGCTCGAGAGACGTGGGTCTGCAGTTTTGATGAACAGTGTGTCATGTCTGCATCCTCAATCCGCCACAAGCTGGAGCAGACCGTGCGGCGCTACGAAACACGGGTCAGACGTTCCTACGACGAGTCACTTCTGTGGGAGGTGCAAGGGAAGCAGCACGGTCTAGATATTATGTTAGGCTAGGCTAGGTTAAGCTCAGCTATAGTACTTTAACGTTCAACCTCATGACATTCATACCATATTCGTTGCAATGATACCTCGGCCGTGCTGCTACCTAGCGATATCTATGTGACATAATGTCTCTATGAAATTATTGAGTTTTGAATCTGTGGAGGTTGTGAGCTGTGGCGGTTATGATCGCTTCGGAGTTGTGGAGGTTGTGACCTGTGGAGGCAATGACCCTTTCGGCGTCTGGGAGGTTGTGGGTTGTGGAGGTTATGACCGCTTCGGAGTTGTGGAGGTTGTGACCTGTGGAGGTTAAAAAAGCTTCGTAGCTGTGGAGGTTGTGACCTGTGGAGGCTATGATCGCTTCAGTGATTTGGAGGTTGTGAGCTGTGGAGGTTATGATCGCTTCAGCGATTTGGAGGTTGTAAGCTGTGTAGGGCATGACCTGTGAAAATCATGACCGCTTTGGATATGTTGAATTTGTCGATGTTATGACCTGTGGAGGTTATAATACGCTGCTATCTCTGCGTGGTGGAAACAAACTGGACGGATATGGACTTTCTGCAGCCAGAGAACGCTACGGAAGCATGACACGAACTCCTAGATTTTTTACATAAGGAATATGAATCGATGAGTAGGCGATGTAGCCACTTTCCATCAATGTCAGTGTGGTGAAGGAATTCGTCTACTAAGCGAGGAAATAGGTTAGGTGTAGGATGAAGAAAATACGGCGATCCAAGAGGACGAACCAGACAGGAAGAGCTGCTACAACAAGAGTCGCTTTTCACAGCACGAGATTTGAAGGTTGCACCGGTTTCTAATAGAACTGGATCAATTGATGCTCCAGTCAGCGTCGACAAAGGATGCCGGGTTAGCGTCAATGCAGCCCTAATAGTTCGACTAGAGAAACACTGCTCGTGAGTTAAGATACACTATCGCTAGAGTGAGCTGTAAGGCAGACTTATTCTTTTTCTGGAAAGCTCACGTTAATACACAGGTGATTTGTGGGAAGTTGTATGGAAACCAGTATCACATATAACTCCGACCGCCATCAAAGCCTTCAGATGAGCCACCCTGCTGAAAGAAACCGCGACCATCAGAATACTACAAATTATATGAACAGGTCCTGTCTTCAGCCAAGTATATTAACCATTTAAATACAAAAGGCAATTTCAGGAAATAGCACCTGCGAAGGTCCTTTGAATATGAAGCCCACAACAAAAGTGACTCGTCACTTGGACACCACACAGAGAAGTAGGATAGATGGTGACTGGCCTACTCTCATCTTCAATTTCTGTCCTGATGACCTTGTTGAGTAGAAAATCATCCTCTATGTCCTCTCATCTTAATTTTTTTTTGCATTTGAAGATAGGGATCAGATAGCGACAGAAGAGGCCGCAGGGAGCTGCCGATGACCCCAGCTGGTCTTTGGTACATCTCTGAGAGCAAATTGATGCCCTGATGACAGATACTGTGAGCATCTGTCAACAGGGCTTCACAGAATTATATAAAGACATAAGAATGTCAACACCTTCCTCTATTTCTATCCTTTTGCTTTCGCTTTTCAGAGCAGCGTAGTTCTCAGCACGTAGTTCTCAGCGCCATTTCCTTCGTAAGCCTCATGCGTATGACGGGTTTGATGGAGACCAGACGGGTTTGATGGAGATCATGGCTTACACCAGACGTGATAAAAGCAATTAGGGCTAAGAAAACTGCATTTAGAGTTTTTAAAGAAGCCTCAAATGTCATTAATCTAAAGGCGTATCGAAAATCTAGAGACACTGTGAAGCAAAAAACCAGAGCAGCAAAGCGAGCAAAGGAACTGGATTTAGCTAGAAACTGTAATGGGGACATTAAAAAGTTCTTTAGTTTCTACAAGCTGAGTAAAGTTTCTAGCACAATTGGTCCACTGGAAGTAAACGGGACTACATTGGGTGAGGATAGTGAGATGGTTGAGGAGCTGAGCAAGCAGTTCAAATCAGTGTTTACATTGGAAGATATGACCAATCTGCCGACCATACACCATAGTTCAGTGACATGGGATCTGACAAATGATGTTGATTTCATTGATAGTGATGTTGTTTACAATCATATCAGGAAAATAAAGCCAAATAAGGCAGCAGGACCTGATGATATTTATGCTAGGGTGTTGCGGGAAACTGAAAAGGAACTGGCATTTCCACTTAGTATAATATTTTGTAGATCAGTTTCACATAATGAAATTCCAACCGATTGGAAAAGGGCAAATGTAGTTCCTATTTTCAAGAAAGGAGAAAGAGGGAAAGTTGAAAACTATAGGCCAATAAGTCTCACATCCCTAGTCTGCAAGGTACTCGAATCAATTATCAAGGATAGAATAGTTAGTTATCTGGAAGGTAGCAGATTGATTCAAGATACTCAACATGGATTTAGAAAAGGACGATCGTGTCTCACAAACCTCTTGGACTTTTTGAACTTCGCCACAGAACAATTTGATCAGGGAAATCAGGTTGATGTAGCATATCTTGACTTTAGTAAGGCCTTTGACAAGGTACCCCATAAACGGTTAATGATACAGCTTCAGTCCCATGGTATTGCAGGTAGCATCTTAAAATGGATAGAGTTGTGGCTTTCAGATAGACAGCAAAGAGTGATGCTAAATGGTACAAAGTCATCATGGCAAAATGTTCTTAGTGGAGTCCCCCAGGGGTCAGTACTAGGGCCATTACTGTTCATTATATTTGTAAATAACATTGAAAGTGGCCTAAGCAGTAAAGTTTTGAAATTTGCAGATGATTTGAAGGTCTTTAGGGCAATAACAGGTCAGGATGAGCATATCTCGCTGCAAAAGACTTAGACGAACTTGTGAAGTGGTCCGAAGAATGGCAAATGAAATTTAACTTTGATAAGAGCAAAATCATGCATGTAGGTAAGCAGCATATGAAGGCTCCATACTTGATGGGTGGCCAAGTGCTATCAGTGACTCAACAGGAGAAGGATTTAGGTGTTATTCTAAACACAAACTTGGGGGCATCAGAACAGACCAAGGAAGCCAGGAAGAAGGCACTGAGAATGCTCGGGGCAATAAATAGGAATGTATCATACAGAAGTGAGGAAGTGATCAGGAAGCTTTACTGTGCATACGTCAGGCCACATTTGGAATACTGCATCCAAGCTTGGTCTCCTAGCTATGAAAAAGATTGTTGGCTTTTAGAGAGAGTACAAAAGAGGGCTACAAAAATGGTTAATGGCATAAGCAACCTGGCATATGAGGAAAGATTGAAGAAATTGAATATGTTTTCACTTAGATATAGAAGGCTGAGAGGAGATCTCATCGAGGTCTTTAAATTTGTTAATGGTCTGGAGAGGGGATACCTTGGGGAAATGTTTGAATTTAACAGAAATGATGCAATTAGAGGTCATAAATTCAAAATTAAAATTAACCACAGCAGAACAAGGTTAAGGCAAACTTTCTTCACCAACAGGGTAGTGGAACACTGGAACCAGCTGCCAGAAAACATCGTCAGTAGCAGCACATTGAACATCTTTAAAAACAGCATAGACAATCATTATAAGAATAGAGGGCTTGCTTTTCAGTATTACAGGGAGGGCTGATTGGCAGATTTGGTGGGCAACTGGTTCAGTATACAGAGTGCAACCAAGAAGGGCCCTTGTGGCTCAGAGTTGCACTAATCTTTTATGTCTTTATGTCTTTATGAGACAACCTCACCACTTTGGCTGCAATTTGAGCCATTGCAGTCATCCTTCGAACAAGTCTGCTGTTGAAACCGCTCCCGCAGTTCTTCCAAAGCTTGTAGCACATGCGGGCGACGGAAAGACAGCGTCCCTAGTTGAACGGTTGGACTTGATTCTCGAGGAGGTCGCGGCACACAAGTAGTTCAGCCTCTACCAAGAGAAGCGGTTCACTAGACTCGGATACCAGTCAGGGGCCATCTGTGATTGCATTCCCT
>JAOTOL010000744.1:0-25000 GCA_034440575.1 Imbricaverruca yamaguchii | reverse complement strand
GGGTTTTGTTTCTTCTTGAGACTGTTATTTTAGACTCAGACTGTTATTTTAAATCCTGGTTGGTTTGCGTTCAAATGGTCACGTGTAGAGAAACAGGTGTATGTTGAGGCAAATCGTCCACTGCGATTGAAGGATGATATTTTAAAGAAAATGCTCCAACTTTCCCAATTGTCTGACTTCGTGGTGAGGGGAGTGGAGGGGATTGAGAGCTACCACCATCTTACACAATCCTTGCACACTCCAGTGTCAGAGGGACTGTTAATTATGCTCTCCAGTTACAGAGGGACCATTGCTGGGACGCGGTATTTCTGATCTGATAAAGCGGCTACATAAGTTTCGTTTCAAAAACAAATAATTAATGACGTTGTTAGTGGTTCACTACATCGTTTCAAATCACCTACGTGCATATAGATCATTTTACCTATTATGTACTTTGATTTTTAAGGTTCCTAGCTAGTCCAATTTCTCCCCTGCTTCAGTTCTCCCGCTGAACATGTTTTAAGTCATCCCATGTTTGTGGTTTAGCAAAAAGCCTCTTTGTGTTCTTCATTTCATATCGCAAGGGTACCCAGAATGTACCGAAATCATAAAAAATGACATGTTTATTGTCTTCCTCCAAGCATGTTCCAAGTGCCCTATGGTACTTTGAACATGCTTTGGATAACGTATTTCTACTCCATAGATAAGGAGTAGAAGTACGTTACGATACATTTTTTTTTGTGCTGGAGCCCTGATGGCATGACAAAATTGCTAATGAATGTACCATTCAATGGAATAAGTTTTCATCTTTCCATTAATAGTATTGTTAGAAATGTTCATGACATTTCACCCATCTGATAGTACTCAACCCAAGGAACCGTTGCACCACTGCATTGGCTTCCTACATTGCAAATGTTGGCACCACTATTGCTGGCAAAGTGCTGCTACTTCCACCGGACTGCATGAGTTATTTTTGATCAAGAGCATTTCGTTCCGAGAGATCGGGGATTTTGGTCACCTCGATATCATTTTAAGGTAACAGATATGTGACATACTTTCTGAATTCCGGATTCATATGCAAAATAGTTTGATTATTTCTTGCAGGGAATATTTTTTTCCTCGACTACGGCATGATTGACATCACAACACATGGTTATGTCTGATTACCGAGGGACATTCACTGCAAGCGGGGTACATTCATTCACGCGAAGTTCAATCAATGACGTCACAGTGATTCAAATATTCGTTGTTCATGTTCTATGTATCTTGGATATTTTGGCGTTATATTTTGTAACCATTTCCACAAACTTGTGGTATTTTGTTTGGTAAATTTCTCCTTTTTATCCGAAGACATTCTGGAGGCAATACTCCTCAACGATTCCGCGGATGCCAGCCAGCTCCTTTTGCTGGGTGTGCATGATCACGCAGACGTGCTGTGGGGGTGGACGATGCCACCAAATTTCGCCCGGTACAGACGTGTTGTGGGGTGTGGACGATGCCACCAAATTTCGCCCTGTACAGACGTGCGCCCGCCATCTCCAACATTGGCGACGCATGTATCTGGCTGGATAGCACACATTCATACACTCGAATACGGCACTTCACAACATTTCAAGGGATGGTTTTGTTCACGAAGCCAACAGCAAATGTAGTTGGGAAGCTGTTCTAAATAACAAAGCATGCAAATATAGCTCAAGGCAAATTGCGTTCAAGTACATGCACGTTGCAATGTCCCGTTCACATACACGCAGGCCGACATAAAAACATCATCCGAGGTTCGGCTGATAACAGCGCTAAGCTTACTCTTCCAGTTAGTTAAGCAATGAGAGATAATTTGGGACACCAATATGTAGTACTAAGCTTCTGTTTATTCATCTTGCTCGGGCCGATGGGATGGAACTGGCGGAAGAAGATGGAATATACCGGATCGAATGAGGTAGGGAGAATTAGTATGGCATGGTTCTGGTCCAGTCCGGGTGGGAGGATGCCACGACCAGTATTTTCGCCCGCGAATAGAAGTAGCTGAAACGTCATTAAATCGTCCTTTACCGACGACAGACGGGATGCACTCCACCGGGGACTGGTTGAGCCACTTCAGCTGGTGCTTTTGCTGGACACCCGCCAATATCGACCCAGACGTCTGCCATGCCCACCAGCCGGCCGACGATCCCCAGTATCTGGTGGGGTTGAGCTGGTGATACTGACGACCCTCTCATGTCCCTACACCTTGACCGACGATCGAGGACAGATAGATACTGAGCTCAACTCCTCAGTATCTGATGGAGCTGAGCTGGTGATACTGAAGACCGTCTTATGTCCATGCACATTGACGGACGATCCTCAGTACCTGATGCAGCTGAGCTGGTGTTACTGACAACCGTGTCATGTCCCTACACATTGACCGACGATCCTCTGTACCTGGTGCAGTTGAGCTGGTGTTACTGACGACCGTCTCATGTCCCTACACATTGACCGACGATCCTCAGTACCTGGTGCAGTTGAGCTAGGCTTGCTGACGACTGTCTCATGTCCATACACCTTGACCGACGATCCTACCTGATGCAGTTGAGCTGGTGTTACTGACGACCGTCTCATGTGCATACACCTTGACCGACGATCCTCTGTACCTGGTGCAGTTGAGGTAGGCTTGCTCACGACTGTCTCATGTCCATACACCTTGACCGACGATCCTCTGTACCTGGTGCAGTTGAGCTGGTGTTACTGACGACCGTCTCATGTCCCTACACCTTGACCGACGATCCTCTGTACCTGGTGCAGTTGAGCTGGTGCTACTGACGACCGTCTCATGTCCCTACACCTTGACCGACGATCCTCAGTACCTGGTGCAGTTGAGCTGGTGCTACTGACGACCGTCTCATGTCCCTACACCTTGACCGACGATCCTCAGTACCTGGTGCAGTTGAGCTGGTGCTACTGACGACTGTCTCATGTCCATACACCTTGACCGACGATCCTACCTGGTGCAGTTGAGCTGGTGATACTGAAGACCGTCTCATGTCCCTACACCTTACTGACCGACGATCCTCAGTACCTGGTGCAGTTGAGCTGGTGTTACTGACGACCGTCTCATGTCCCTACACATTGACCGACGATCCTCAGTACCTGGTGCAGTTGAGCTAGGCTTGCTGACGACCGTCTCATGTCTCTACACCTTGACCGACAATCCTCTGTACCTGGTGCAGTTGAGCTGGTGTTACTGACGACCGCCTCATGTCCCTACACCTTGACCGACGATCCTCTTACCTGGTGCAGTTGAGCTGGTGATACTGACGACCGTCTCATGTCCCTACACCTTGACCGACGATCCTCTATACCTGGTGCAGTTGAGCTGGTGCTACTGACGACCGTCTCATGTCCCTACACCTTGACTGACGATCCTCAGTACCTGGTGCAGTTGAGCTGGTGCTACTGACGACCGTCTCATGTCCCTACACCTTGACCGACGATCCTCTGTACCTGGTGCAGTTGAGCTGGTGCTACTGACGACCGTCTCATGTCCCTACACCTTGACCGACGATCCTCTGTACCTGGTGCAGTTGAGCTAGGCTTGCTGACGACCGTCTCATGTCCCTACACATTGACCGACGATCCTCTGTACCTGGTGCAGTTGAGCTGGTGCTACTGACGACCGCCTCATGTCCCTACACCTTGACCGACGATCCTCTACCTGGTGCAGTTGAGCTAGGCTTGCTGACGACCGTCTCATGTCCCTACACCTTGACCGACGATCCTCTGTACCTGGTGCAGTTGAGCTGGTGCTACTGACGACCGTCTCATGTCCCTACACCTTGACCGACGATCCTCTATAACTGGTGCAGTTGAGCTGGTGCTACTGACGACCGTCTCATGTCCCTACACCTTGACCGACGATCCTCTATACCTGGTGCAGTTGAGCTGGTGCTACTGACGACCGTCTCATGTCCCTACAACTTGACCGACGATCCTCTATAACTGGTGCAGTTGAGCTGGTGCTACTGACGACCGCCTCATGTCCATACACCTTGACCGACGATCCTTTACCTGGTGCAGTTGAGCTGGTGATACTGAAGACCGTCTCATGTCCCTACAACTTGACCGACGATCCTCTATAACTGGTGCAGTTGAGCTGGTGCTACTGACGACTGTCTCATGTCCCTACACCTTGACCGACGATCCTCTGTACCTGGTGCAGTTGAGCTAGGCTTGCTGAAGACCGTCTCATGTCCCTACACATTGACCGACGATCCTCTGTACCTGGTGCAGTTGAGCTGGTGCTACTGACGACCGCCTCATGTCCCTACACCTTGACCGACGATCCTACCTGGTGCAGTTGAGGTAGGCTTGCTCACGACTGTCTCATGTCCATACACCTTGACCGACGATCCTACCTGGTGCAGTTGAGCTGGTGCTACTGACGACCGTCTCATGTCCCTACAACTTGACCGACGATCGAGGACAGGTAGATACTGAGCTCAACTCCTCAGTATCTGATGGAGCTGAGCTGGTGATACTGAAGACCCTCTCATGCTCCTACACATTGGCCGACGATCCTTCAAGAGGCTAGATGGGCCAACCACCAGTCCCTCCAGCGTCTCGGGTCCCATCGGCAAGCTGCTGTCGGGCCCGGTGCACCAGTTGCCTGTCGCTCAGTTCCAGCCCCTGACAACGGCTGAGCTGCCGCCGCTATCAGATGATGTCAGACGCAATCTGTGCAGAGGAGACTGCGGGAACGCCATGACGGAACGAACATGATGCTCGGAGACGAACGCGGAGAGAACCGGGCCCGAGCTATCCAGCTCATCGGTGAGGCCCGTCAGCGCCGACAACCTGAGCAGCCGGTCCGGGCTCACAAATGCCCGGAAATCAATCTGCGGGGCAGCAACTTCATGTAGTTGGTGGATTTTCAACACCACCAGGCAGATATCGATCCACCCCTGACCCGCCCACTTGGCGGCGATGAGCTGGCGCGTCTTCTGGACGAGCCTCTGCGAACTGGCAGTCCCTGCCACATGCAGGCCACGGAGCGAGGTGTAAAGCTGACCATGGAGTCGGCGGTTGTTACCGGCAGGGACCGCTAGGGCGGTTATAGCCTGAATAAAGTGGCCTTCCGTCGCCGGTTCTGGGCCAGTGAGTCAGTGAGCGCCGCTGCGGCGAGTCTCAGCGCGGCGGGCTGTTGCAGCGTGCCTCGGTGGCGGTGGCGGAATGGTGATGACAGATGATCTGACTGAATACAGAATACACCGTTTACAAAATACATACAGATATGAAGGGTGACACTGGTTTGATGTTGATTTCCTTGTTGCGATTCCGGCCAGGCTTATTAGGGCATGTTCTGCACAGTGCTACCTCTGTTCAACCAATATGTGCGATTCTTTCACTGTAAAATCCGTTACCATTTTTGTGTATTTGCATCTCTAATTCACGTAAAATATAACCGATAAGTTAGTTGAGACGGTACCAGTGCATCAAGAAGCCAAACCACGCTTGGTGGAAGGCACAAACGCGTCCGTCATAAGGCATTTGGAAGGCAGCCGGCTCGCTAGTCCTGCCATCTGTTGACAGCCCAGGGAACCGCTAGAACCTTCCATACTTCAGAATGCGAAATCTGAGGTAATAACGCAGCTAGAATCTTAGAAACTGTGCCAAATGATCGAACATGAATTGCCACGACGATGTAATGCTCATTCGGACTCATTTGTCCACCAGTCCGCTTATGAGATGCAGAAATGTTCAAAATTTGGTCACAGCTAAAATCTTCAAGTGGCCGGGGCCATCAAAAGATGTGAGAAATTTTCATTTCTGATGTTTCAATCGTGTTCAGCGGCCCAAAATGCATCAAATGAGGGGGAACTGCTATCGATTTTGGCAAAAAGTGTGCAAACCGGACCAACCTACTGAGCAGCCACACAGCTCGCCCGCCGCTGCAGTGCCGCTGTAGCTCGAGGGCCGAGGCGCGCTGCTACCCGGTGACGTAACCATCCATCGTTTACGGACGCGGCTGCAGACTTGGTCGGGCCAAACCAAACAACTCTGAGCGGCGGCTGATCCAGAATGTCTGATGCGAAACGCTGGTCGGTGGGGAAGTGTGCCACTGTGATAGTATTTTGCCAGGTTCTTTCGTTCTCTGTGCGGGGCGCAGGATCAGGGACAAAGCCATTAGCGCTCCGTCATTTAAGATCCGACATCTGCCGCGTAACGACCAGCAGAATAGAGAGGACATAGCCTGATGCTTGATAGCCGAATGCTTAGAGGTTAGTGTGCACCGGTCCCTGTCAATGTTCATTGGCAGCCTTCATCTGGGCTCCGACTTGGGTTCAACAGGCTATCATGACAGAACGAAATGGTACTTTTCCGCGTACGTTCCTGACTAACAAGTATACGTGAGTGGTATAAATTATACGTCATCTGAAAGCTTGTTTAATGGTATTTCGATAACCATAGTAGGCTTTCACATGAACGTGTTAGTTGTTGTGTAAAATTGTGTTATTTAGACCAATGCCATATCCATCGACACTATTTAATTTAAGCGGGTCGAACGACTCGGTGTGGGTAGCGCAGTTGGTAGCGCGTCAGTTTGCCGACAGAGGTAGCCGGTTCGAGGCTGGAAGCCGGCAGCTTCTTGTGCACATCGTGGGAAGTTCTTCTAATAAGCGACAGTGAATAAGACATTGTTCACATGGGACGATCTTTGTCATGAAGAGAAGGGAAATACGCAGATATTCTGCAAGGCCGGGGCTCGGCCACCTTAAATTGGTTGGGCACTTCTAATCAGCCAGGCGTAGGAAGTACGAAATACGCCACCGCTTATGGCAGTGTCCAGGCCCACAGTCCCTTCCTGTCACGGTTAGCGGACCATCGGGGGTGGGACAGGAGACAGGACCTCCTGCATTTATTCATTTGTGGCACTACGACAGTGCATCGCAAATATTAAGCTAAACACTAACGGTTGCCCTTTTCCCTCCCACCAGTGCACGGCGGCCAACATTAGTCCCTACTCCTCGAGGTGTGCATCTAATAACAGTACATGATTATCAAGGTGACAAAACCAACAATTGTGCATGCTGCTGAAAAGTCAAATGACTGGACCCGCGCTGGGGTCAGAGCGATGCCAGTTCTAAGTTCGGCTCCACGCCTCTTGCGATACACGGCGAACACGTCATCAGGACTGCGACAAACATCGCTTTGACAGGAGCAGACGTTGGCTAAAATATTTCTGTGACAATCCTGAACTTTCTGGAGTGCCGGCGCAATATAAAAAATCACGCTTTTCGTACCATGAAGGCTCGATTTAGATTCGGCAACAACTTTGTGGAACCCGTCAGCGCTAAGACGGATTTTAGATGTACGCATGAGGATTTTTGTTCAATTATCATGCATTGTCAAAGGCATAACGTGGAACTTGGCAAGATTGGGGAAGCATCGCCGTTCATCGCCCACCATGGCTTTGCCCATGTTCGCACAACGTTATTCGGCATTATCAGTGGAAACGAATTGGCTGCATATCTGACGCCATGTGAATCAAACTTCTGTCATGCATGCAATACTGCAGTGGCAACAGCAATTTAAATGTCAGACCAGCTGGGAAGCAACCTTAATAACAGCTTAATTTGTGGGTGGAATGAAAGATTACCACGTAATACCATACATCTTTTTAATTAGATGTGTTCCATTTTTGACTAAAGGATATATTTTCATTTTAAAATGTGATTTTTTTATTCGCGTCGTGTAACCTGAAACATCACGCATTTTGCAATACAGCACGACATAAATACGGCAACAAACGTTGTTTATCAATCAGACTTTAATACGCGGAGCATACATCTGCGGAAGACGAGACTGCCAGGATTGAGGAAGGCCCTCTCTCCCACTGCCGATTGTTTCTCGGTTGTGTACTCTGTGGTGAATGTGAATGTGCATATTGGGCGCATCGACTGCGTTCGTCATTTTGCGCACATGGATGTATATGTATACATATTTATATATATATATATATATATATGCATATATATGTATATATATATGTACATGTATTTATATGTATATATATATAATATATATATATATATATATATATATATATATATATATATAGATATACATATATATGTATATATATATATATATATATATATATATATATATATATATATATATATATATATATATATATATATATATATATATATATATATATATATATATTCCGGCGCCCAACAGAGTGCGTATTAAAAGATATATCGCGGAAGCACAACGCAAGACATATATTGAGAGAAGCAAACATATGAAGCAGAAAAAGAGCTTTGGGTTCTTTTACGACGCAATTAACTGCTAGGTCATATAGCGTCGCCAACTTCTCAAACCGATTGGTCGCGAGTGGACTCGGTAATTGCGCTGGTTGCGTGACTCGAACCCATAATCTTGCGGTCAAGAGCCCATCACCCTACCGATTAAGCTACCGCGGCTCCACCAAGCGCGTGAAATAAGGGGTTATCGATAGCAGGTGGAGATAAGCCACGTTACTTAATTGGATTGCATTGCATCAATACATTACAATGCCTAAAATTACAGTACGTACATATCTGGCACCTTATAAAATCGGACGAACTGGCTAGAATAGATGGAACATCCTCATCGTGACATATGTGACTGAGAACAACTCGACATGCATACATACACAGACTACTAACGAGCACCGTAGTGGGACGATGAGTACGCGTAAACCTACAGGCTACGCTCTACCGACTTCACATATAGGCACATATCAGTTTTTGAGCTGGACATACACGCGGTGCAACTACAACACGTACGTTTAGTCTCGCGTAATACTTGTGTAGAAAGTCCTGATATGCAGCTATATGATCAACGGCAGGTGATGCACCTATACGTCCAAACAATGAAGGATTCAAACACTGATCTGAATGTGAAGTGTCGCCCAAGTGCGGCCCACACTTCACAGTCACTGAGCAAGCTGCTCGGCTTTCCGCTGCTTCCGCTTTGCGAGCTTGGCGACGTTCGCCTCGTTCACCAGCCCGAGACGAATAAATGTCCGGATCCTCGCAAAACACTTAATTATATTTCATCTGTGGAATTGAATATGGATTCCAACACCAGGCGGAAACCTTCAATGACCTTTCGATGTCTGCTGAGATTGTTGGGTTCTTGAGCATGCTGAACACAAAACGCTGCATCCATATCTCTGAATGTGTGGAAGAATTCCTCGGTGGAAACCATCAGGTCGCTAAGGCTTAGGAGGCGAGTCCAGAGCGTTTCTCGTGGTTCATCTTCGGGATACACAGATGGGCGCACAGCGATCGGTCCGCTGGTTTCTTTCTGGCCATGGACCAGGCCACACATCATCCTCCCCCCACCGCCACGCTTAACATTTAACATTCCTTCAATTCACATCATTATCTGATGTGATTTGAGAGAAGCTGATATTCATTTCTATGGGAAATGAAAACTCAGCAAATCAGCAGTTCAGGTTCATGTGCTGATATCTAGAAAAAAAGTAATTTCACTACAAAAATAATATTAATATCGTTAAACTAAGAGTTTTCAAACACTAAGAAAAAACATCAATTTTGACAATGACAGTACATGCTATCCCCACGCTATAGAAATATGGAAGGTGTGGGGAAATGGGGTTTTTGGTGGCTTACAAAGAACAGTGATGTCAGATTACTATAATATTCTAACTGAATCTAGCCTAACCGACTGATGTTGGACTCCTAAAACATACTCATGTTCGGTCATCTAAAACCTACTGATATTTTACGCTGGATGTTGAACGTGATTCACGAAGGAAATGGTAGACCCATTGTACCTTAATTACACACTCGCATCAATTGTGCATCTTATATTAATTCACCTAGTGACATGGAAACTCAGTTAATGAAAGCATACATTTTGCATCCTATTTATTTATTTATTTATTTATTTATTTAACAATACATGCCCTCCACGTGCAGTGGCTATTACGGACAGTCTGGGTCACAGATATTTACAAAGAAAGGATAGATTTGTGGTCAGTAGTGGGAGCAGATGCGCAACAACATTCGTACACCAACATAACACATTACCCATATCACTCTCTGCACTACAAACACCGTGCTTGCAATACTAGCTATAAACGTGTGGTTTGCAGAAGTGATAGAAAAGCTATTTGGCACCCCTGGCGCCGCGCCTGCCCCGGCGTGTGTTCTTGGTGGGCGTTGTCACGGCGACGGCGACGGCGACGCTCCCCTCGTCTGGTTTCTCACTTGGGAGGGGTGTCGACTGGCGGGGGCGTCCAAGGTCGAGGCTTTGATGACGTCACAGTGATGGGGGCGCTCGACGTCGCAGCCCTGTTCGGCTGCGTGCACGTTGATTATGGGGGGAGGTGATGGTATTTGGCCAAGGCGATGGTTAGCAGATCCGTATGTATGGTAGAGCTGAAGATGGAAACCTGGTAGATCTGAAGCTAGACGATAGGAGGTAGACGATCACTGTTGTTGAAGACACAGGAATTCCGAGCGGCACCAAGTCGTCAGTGAGATAATTTCCTTCTCAGCCGCAGTGCAGGAAAGAAGACGGGCAGTACCTGATGCTTGATGGAAGGGAAGTCACTATGGAGAAAGGCACTGTCGCTTCTGCACTCACTCAGTTTTTCCGGCGTCCCTTCACTGCTCTGTAAAATAGTAGAGGAATAACCAGCAGAAAAGTCCACTGAGTCCAGTCACTTCGCACACGTGTAGCGTATAAGTACGCCGGTTTTGTTCAATGGTTCACTTTTTCTTCCTTTTTTCCTCGTGCACTGTTCACTTGCTCTGTTCACTTCTCACTCACACCTTGCAGTTTCACACACCTTGCATACAGAGGCAACAAAGAGGGAGAGGGAAAAGGTTGGGCGAGCGGCCGAGACGCGTCTGCTCGCGGCGCCGCGCTCAAGCCAACTGAATTCAGCCTCCTAGGCTGAATCTATTATCATTACCCCATGTAGAAAGGGCTGGCCATTATTCTGCTGGAATATCATGATGAAGATGTTAGAAATAGCCATATACAAATATATGTATTCATTTTTTGGTATAATTAAACCTGGTTTTGGCTTTTCGTGCATGACTGCCTATCCTGTCTTCTTCTCATCTTTCACTACTCCCATGTAGCCTTGTTCTTCATTCAACACAGTTTATGGAAAATTATTTGTAGGATACTGGGAAGAAGTTGCTAGTAAGCTTCAAGAAGTTCAGTCCATACATTTGTCTAAAAATTGTTTTCATTGAGGCTTCTTATGCATAAATACCAAGGTTTTTGGAATTTGGATGATGGAACAGAAACAACACAATGTTTTTCCTGAAAAAGATGTAGGCTAGGTTTGGACTGGAAAAAGATTGTGGTGCTAACTGAACCAGCATTGTTGCATATATGACATCAAAGATATTCAAGGGATGACATTGGTTTGGATGCACTCTTCTTACATTTAACATTGTTCTTCATTACCAGTTAACCCACTCAAAGCAACAAATTTCGCCTTACTTCACATTAGTGAAGTTTCACATTCGTTGCATGCATGAAGTGTTTGGAAACTCCCTCTTACCCTGCTACTACTACTGCCCAGCCACGATGTAATAGGCAAGCAATTACCAAATTGTGCACAAGTTGGTGAATTGCACAGTATGGCATGAGTACATATAGCACACAGGAACAATATGATAACTGACAGGGAACCAACGCACATGCTAACATTAATCACCAGATTGCATCAATGACATGCTGACTAAGTTGACATTATGGGTATAAGGCCTTTATTCGCACAAATTGTCTGAGGTGTGTTCTCAATATCAACCACGCCATGGATAAATTAATTATGGGGATGGCGTCATTCGGTTCAAAGTCACCGGCACGCTAGCAAAATAAGATAGAACATTCAAGCTTCAATGAATGACTGATATGCTTCACAGCCAACGAGGAAACTAATCGTGAGAAAAGCGCCATAAGTGTGCTAAAATGGAAGCACCATATTTAATAGATTTATTGGCATAATCCAAAACTAGAATATAATTCAGCAATATTCTAGAATAAAAAGCGCTTCTGGTATATGACGTCACTTGGCAAGTGAGTACGGTGAGTAAGTATTTGTGGCAATGACCAACGAGCTTAAATAGGTAGGGCTTAGTTCCTAAATTCAAGTAGGTAGGTAGGTACCTAGGTTGTGACCTACATCAAACTGGAGTGCAAATGTATCACAGACCTGGCTGGTATTTCACAAGTCCAAAAAGATGTAAATGCATACCTAGCTACTTACATTGGTTAGGGAAAAGGTAGCTACTATCTGAACACGTTCTGCTTGCTGGACACCTTATTTGAGGCTGATACCTTTGAATATCTCTCACAATATCTTCATCATATAAATAACAAAAATATTGTGATATTCATAAATGATGGGCTTGTTTACAATACAAAATATGAAGGACTGATCACATAGCTCTGCCATTCTTTGTGTATGGGCTAGCAATGTTCACAGGCATCATTTTCAGGCTTTCAAGAGCAAGAAAAAGACTCAAAATAACCTTATGCTCATAATATAACAAAGAGATGGATCCAAATTTTCACTGCATAAGTTTTGGCCACAGGCCTTGCTCCACAGTAAATACTTTGTCACAAAAACTACAAGAAACACCCAAGTGCACCTTGTACCACCACATAGTGAATAGCCTTCATTTTACATATCACAATATTTACCTACTCATAAAAAGTGCACAGATGAAAATAAGCCCACCTTAAGGTGTATGCATATGTCAATATGTACTGGTTCACTGTACAGAGTGCAACCAAGAAGGGCCCTTGTGGCTCATAGTTGCACTAATCTTTTATATCTTTATGTCTTTATGTCTTTATGTAAACCTGAGACCCAGGTGTGTGTGGGTGTCATGTGGATGCAGTTATGCATATACTTGCTTTAAGCATTGTAATGAACTGGTTTTATATGGGCATTGTATAACCACTGCAGTTGACGTGCCCTAAAACCTGAATAACTAACTAGAACTGGTTTTATCTGGGTCCAGGGTGCCATCATTGTGTTTAATGAAGGCTATTTGTTCCTAATCACTATTGATTAGGAACATACATACATGCATATATACATTTATATATATAGTGCAAATTTGGATCTATTTCTTTGTTTTATTATGAGCATAAGGTTATTTCTGCCTTTTTCTCAATCATGAAAAAGTAATCTGAGTTCTTCTTGGGGTGGCTTTATGAATCAGACTCCATCGTTAAGCAGTGCTTGTTGTGTAAACCATGACTCCGCTACCTGGTCAATGAATTCCAGTTCAACTGCAGAATTTTTACCAAAAGTGTAATGTGCCATCAATGCACTGACACAGCCACCCAGTAGCTTGTCCCAAGCTTCATCAAGCCAGTTGCCAACTGACCTTCCCAGCCAGGGGCTAAATGTGAGCATGCAAAGCGACTTGAACCCTGTGCTGTCATGACTGGGGAGACCAGAGCAGGCCAGCACTCTAACCAACTGAGTTACCAGGGTAGAGAATGCCCAATGCTGCACTGCACCTAATCTTCCAGGAGCATTGCTTAGGGAAACCATAAGGAAGTGATGTTCATTTTGCAGTTTTTTTTTCAATTACACCAGCATTTTTAGCGGCTACTAATAGCTTGCACCACAATAGCTACAGTGAGGTAATCTTGCACAATAGCATTTTGGTGTTCAGGATATGGCACACCACTACAAAACTGGTGATCCCTTTTTAAGTTGCTCTTTGC
Source organism: Imbricaverruca yamaguchii (assembly GCA_034440575.1). NCBI lineage: Eukaryota > Metazoa > Arthropoda > Thecostraca > Neoverrucidae > Imbricaverruca > Imbricaverruca yamaguchii. Next base: position 11,263 of record JAOTOL010000744.1, on the reverse strand, counting down.
AAGGGTAGAGGATTTTCGTTGAAAGGATCTGTTTGAATATGGATAGATAATTCAGTTTTCTGTTCAGTACACATAGTACAATTACTGGTTCAGCTGAACAGAAGTGGCAGTAGAGCTATTTGTTACATAATGCCTTAACACTCGCACGTCCGGTGGTCCGCGCCAACTTTGCATGTCTGAGGGGCAGATGTTTACCCCCTAAGATCTCTAGAACTATGTGAGCTAGCGACAAACGGAAAACGGCGTTGGATATCTGGTGACAGGCTCTATCGAAAGTGGTTCTGTCATTTTTTGTCAATATTCAGGTCAATGGGCCATCATAGCTCAAATTTGACCAGATCGGATGGGACTCTCAGATATTGATACATATCTCAGGACCCGCAACAGGTAGAAACAAACGCCGAACGCTATTCGACAGTCCTTGAAATGTGTTATCGACAATATGTGCTGTAATTTAAGGTCAGGTCAACCGAAACTGATCTCAGGTCAAGGCCATGGAGTAGCCTAGTGAGGGTATGTAATGCATCAATCGACACGTCTTGGCGATACAAGCACAATGACGGCAATTTCATCCTTCTAGCTCAATGCAGTGCGATATAATGTGCAGAAATGTGTGGTGATCTCAGGTGACCTCAGATGTCCTTGGTGAGGTCACTGAGGAAAAATGTCAGCGGTAGCACTGAGCACAGCTTCCAACTACATGCCACAACCGTTGTGGGATCATTTCGGGAGCAAATATGCAACCAGGAAACATTTGTATATTTTACCATAGCCCTATAATGGGGAAGCCATGGCCGCGATCTGACATAACGTCAATGCTGCGAAAAAAACCCTGATATACATATTATAGTCCCTGATGAGATCACGACGTGTTGTAAGTTTGAAATCAATCTCAAATTATTGTGGAAGTTATGCCACCTAGAACTCCAAGTGTAGTTGGGTCACTTCGCCTGACCTGATGACCTGACTCAGGATGACCCAGGGTTAAAAATGTATGAGGATATGTGGAAAAGACTAATGAGCAGCCACGCGGGGTTTGGCCTTGCTAACTCCAGGAGCAGCCAGGATTTTCCTGGTGTGGTGGGTCCTGACCCAAACATAGATGTGAAGAAATGGAAAGTTTTTGGCATTAAGCATTTGTTTTGTTAACTTAGGCACTTTGGGCTCCTCAGGCCATTTCATGCTGGATGCATGAAGCTCACTGGAAAAAATGCATAGTTGGAGTTTAAGGAACTTTTTCCTTTTTCTCAAATTTCTTCTTTCCATGCTAGTTTATAAGTGTGTGTAATATGAAGGAACCACTTATTTCCTCTGCAAATCCATACTTTTCAGTTCAGATGCAAACTATTGCCCAAAAAGGGGTATGGAGTTGTGTACTGTACCATAAGAAGTAATGCTCAAAATGAAGAAAAAATGTAGGATGACCTAATCTAACCTGGCCCAACGTTCCATGCTAGAATGCAAATTACTGTATGATCAACATGGTCATTGCACCTCAAACCCCCAAGGAACACAAATTATCTTTGTTATTGGAAACTTTCAAGGCCTTTTTTCCTGAATAATTGTAAAGTTCAAAACACCAACATAACATAGCCTGACCTGTTTTTTAAGGCTTAAATTATTATGTCTGAATGATACATTGAAAAGGTGGTACATTTGTAGTTCATGGTAACTTCTGATTTCTTGACATTTATTTTTTGTAATGCAACGTTTATGAATGTGGTAACTAGGTTGCTATTTATGCTTCAAAGTAGAGTAGTTATAAGACATGTATAGCAAGACCTATCTAAATATCTTTTGATACATAGGTACAAAGTAGCTAATGTCAGATATATTTTGTTGTTTTCTAATGTGGTTTGAGTTCATTTGATATTTTTATTTTCAAATTGTAACTACATTTGGGACAAAAGCGTTTCAGGTTAATGTAGGTATAGTTGCGCCCATGGGTTATAATTGCATCAATAATTAATTTACTTCAGGACAAAAGGATGGTGGGCTAGGTTGTGATTAATACAGGCTCAGTAGCCTAGCACGTATCCTGGTACGCATGGCGGATGTACATACGCAAATATACGTATGCAAATGTACATAAGCGCAGATGTACGTATGGCAATTGTACGTAAGCACAAATATGTGCATGACAAATGTACGTGAGCGTAAATGCACTTATGGAAAATGTATGTATGTGGAAATGTACGTAAGCGCAAATGTACGTATTCCCAAAGGTACGTAAGCGCAAAAGTCGGATTTGCGCAAATATATATGAGTGCGAAAGTGCAAAGTTGCAAATGCACAAATTTACGTAAGTGAAAATGCACGTATATGCAGATGCATGTAAAAATCCTTCACCTTGGAAGCAGAAACAGACGGCATGCATATAGCCTACAGAACACCCAGCAACAGCAAGTCAAAGAGGAAAAGGATCTGGGCATCTTTATTGATCAAGATCTCAAGTTCCGAATGCAAGCAGGCTCAGCAGTCTCAAAAGCCAACAGAGTTCTTGGACTTATTAAGAGGTCCTTTGTACAATTTGGTACTCAGATGCTTCCCCTCCTTTACAAATATCTGGTCAGACCACACCTAGAATATGGTAATGCGGTCTGGGGTCCTTTTAATAAGGCGGACCAGAAAATGGTTGAGATAGTACAGCGCCGAGCAACCAAGTTAGTGCCGGAAGTCAGACACCTTCCTTATAAAGATCGCCTAAAAATGTTGCAACTACATTCACTGCAATACAGGAGGCGTCGTGGTGACATGATCCTCATGTACCAACTGTTCCATGGTCTTATCGGTTTACGCCGAGAAGACATGTTTCGGCTGTTGTAAGGAGGCTTACATTTTTCGGCACCAAAATTTATATATTTTCCTATCCGAACAGGCCGCCAGACATCCAGTCAGATCCTGGCCGTCTTACCCGTCCCGTACAAACACTTGCCCGGAAAGCGCCCGCGTGTGGCGCCGGCGCCTACGTCAAAGCGGCTGTTCCATCAACACGCCGCACATGCGAGTGGCGACGACGCCCAAGATCAAACGGCCCGACAAACAACACGGCGAGCGCAAATAACGACTCGGCACCTCCGCGAGGGTACCGGTGGTGCAAGCACCCCGGAAGAAGGGTCATCGAACCGTGAGGTCGCTGGCCCGGACGTGAAGACGTCGCCGCCCAAGCCAGAAGAATACTCCACGAATCAGAAAGCGCGAGCTCACCCCAAAGTCCTGGGAGTGGGTAGAGAAAAAAAGAGGCGGAGCAATTGCAAGTTCAAGAGAACAGAACAGAACAGGACGGACAGAGGGAGAAAGGAAGGAGAGACGCAGGGAGAAGGGTCTGGACCACGCGCGGCGCCTGAGGGCCGTCCACCGGTGGCCAGATGGCTGAGTTTTCTGATGGAGGAGAGGAAGCACTCAGCCAAGGCCACTCGCCACTCACCATCGGAAATGTGAGTGCTAAACTTCTGGTGTGTCATCCTCTTTCCCACCGAACCAACCTAAATTATCTCCCGCAGCTTCTGCCTTCTCACCAAATTCATTGCTGAGAGCGACCTGTCTCATGGGGGGGGGACCAAATAGGATAAGTTTAGGATGGGGAGATGGGGAGATGGGGAGGTGGACGGATTATTATTATTATTAGGGTTTTAGGGTGCGTCAACCCCAATTGGGTTATTTTGCGAGGTGGACGGAGATGTCGGAGATGGCGGGAAGTATATGAGCGGTGTGTGCGTAATGCGATGCGATGCGGTGTATGTAAGGGTAAATATATTAGAGTAAGCATATAAATTCTCTAAGTGGCATCAGCAAAGACCGGTGGTGGAATTTCGACAGTAACGGACAGGAGGAGCGGTAGAGCAAGGCCGTATAAAATAAAATATAGTGCAGCAATGGATGACGTCAGAATTACGACCCTAACAAACGTGCCCTCGTAGTAAATACCTCAGCGACCAGGCGCGAGGAGGGGAGGATATTTACGTCCAGAATTGAAATGGCGGCCGTGCCGCGGGTGATGAGGGGTGCGCGCGCTATGACCGGGTCATCAACAGCCGACCCGTAGACGGAGATCGTACCATGAGTACTTCCTGACAAGGTGGAATGATTTACATAATTATGCTTGGATATGTGCATGGTATCAATTTGAACTATAAAGTAAATTTATAAGCGGGGCAGCCGACTTGCGAGCCGTCCTCCTATGTACAGAAAATTCCCGAGCGATGGTGGCGTATGTTGAAGCCAGTTAAATTGCCTAAAATATTATTACTGTTATATATATGACGCGCGTTTGGCTAAGGCCTGATTGCCAGAGGGTGCGATGAACGGACACTTCGGGGGTATTAGTTCACCTGCTCTGGATCTTTGACCGCAAAATCACGCTGGCCTCTGCGATCCAGAGGTGCAGGTGAGGTGGCGAACATGGTATGCATGTGGGAGGGGCCGGTAAAGAGGCCACCACATTGCGTTCGCCGGAAGTCTGGCGCCGGACCATAGGGTATTGGCAAAACACTGCCCGGTGGTTTGTCCACCCCCGAACACTGCACGTGGGCACGGTTGGTGCAAACAGTTCGAGGGGCATGATGGACGGGTTTGGCATGCCGTAAGACCCCAAGGCCAAAACGCATAGGGCCGGCTAGGATATAAAGACGACCGGGTACGTGACCAACCTGGTAGGGATCCGTGCCCGCCCGTTGGTTACGTCAGACCTGGTCGCAAGTGTACGACGAATAAGGCCCGGCCCGGCATCGATCGAACTTAAGGTTAGGTGTGTCGGTCAAAGACATCAGAGCACTTGTATCAGCCCTCGGAGTCAGTACGATGAGCCCCCTCGTTGCAGTTAAGACTTTGTCCAGGCGAGAAACGCTGCTAATAATGGCTAGGCCAGCCATGATTGGCAATGAAAGGTTTACTTGTTCGGGCCGGTAATACCATCAAAATTAGAGCATTGGTCCGTCGATCTATATGTTTGTGTACCGCTGAAAGGGGGGGGGGTCGGGAGCTAAATTTGGGGACCAAGCAATTAATTAATTGATAAGGAGAGCATGAATGGGGCGAGAGAATGTGAAGTGAATGAGGGGAATGAACGTGAGTAGGTAGATTTAAGGATCAGCGGAAGCCGCTTGGGGCTCAACACAGGCACCTATTTCGTGCGGAACATTTCACAAAATTATACAACCACTAGCGTCCAAAAAGTCCCAACACGGGACATGTCAGTTAAACCAATGGTGAAGGTCATTATCATCAATCCTCTAATGCAACGTATTAATTATAATCTGGCTAAAGACTCTCACTTACCTATATGGTGTTCCCAAAACTTTGACCTCGCACATATATAAATTCGTGTTAGGGACGGCAACTCAACCAACATCACGACGGTTGGGGTTTGGGGATGTGTGGTGGAATTGGCGGTGAAATACAACATAATACACCACTTGCATAGGCACAGTGAACAAAGGGGTGAGTTAGGTCAAGTCCCCAGTTCAGCAGTTCAAGTAGTTCAGTTCCAGTTCCATTCGAGTTTAGGCTGCATCAAGAATAAATTGTTCACATCCCCTTCACACACCCATACCACTCAGTCGAGTTTAAGTGAGGTTAGCAACAAATAAAACACGCTAGAGGTTACATTGTAACACACATTTTAACACACAGTTTATACATTCTACACCAAATAAATACCACACACCTCCACACTCACACACACACCCCACTCACCCCATTCCACACACCCAGCACACCCACACCCCCACTACACCACGCACACCCACACCCGCCACCGCCCCGGACACCCCACCGACGGCAGAGCCGCCACCCCTACACTGTCACCACACCTGTCCACCAGAGGCCACTCCTTGAAGGTGGCGAAGCCTGTTGGATTTTCAAGAGTGAGACGTAACCATCTGAGTGTTCGAGCAATCAGTGACTGGAATTATCTCCCAGAACAAGTAGTCCGTTCTAATACTCTGAACCAGTTCAAGACCAGAATAGACGCATTCTGGTTCCAACAGCGATTTGATTATCCATCCTGAGGTGTGTCAGTGTATTGTGCTTTGAGTCACCTTGTGTATTTCCAGTTCGAGCTTGATGCGATCGGGTTAAACAGGCCCTTGCCTCTTATGAATCCCGAAATATATATGAATATGAATGAATATAAGCGTAACTTTACCTAAGCGCAAACGTACGTAGGCGCAGAAGTATGTAAGCGCAAATGTATGCATGGACAAATGTACGCAAGCGCAACAGTACGTAAACGTAAAAGATGCAACAGCAAATGTACATATGAGTCAAGGTACGTACATTTGAGCATACGTGTCTGCGTTTAAACACATTGATTCGGTGCATATACTATACATACATTTGCTATTACGTACATTTCCTCTCACGTATATTTACCATAAGTACATTTCTCATATATACTTTCGTGCTCAGGCATAAATAAGTCATGCTCATATCATCAAACCCACAATTGTTCCAACTATTTCACATCGGCAGTACTATTGGGGTGAGGGGAGGGCCAGAATACATGAAGGAAATGAGCTGGTCCAAATGGATTTTGGGCACACTCCATATGGCCCATGTTGATAGTTGAAATTATGCTGGGATAAGGCCAACATTGTGGCAATTGTAAGTCATTGTATAACTCGTTTCCCTCAACATCATATAGCACTACATACCTGGTGGTCACGCATAATAACCACATTCAACACATACAAAATGCCAATGGGATGAATGTGGGGAATGTTAGAGAATTGAATAAAAAAGATACTAAGACAGAAACCATCATCAGATCCAAGATAAAATGAGAGAATTGATCAGCAGACAATGTCAGGCCTAGCATTGGCCCATAACTATGAAGATCGGTTGTAGAGCGTTTAGATGTAATGCACAGTGAGGGGTCGGTGATGCTACATGACCTATCAGCTGAATGTGTCGTAAAAGAACCCAAGGTTATTCTTCTGTGCCCATGACTGTTGGTCCAGTCTCAGGCTGTTGCTGATGCCTTGGCTTTCTGTAGAGGTTGATCAATAAATTTGTATGCGGGTAGGGTGATTTTTGGTATCTTTAGGCTGAAATCAGTTGACTGGGGAGGGGGTGCACTGAAGCCTCCCAGAGAAGTGCCGATACTCATCAGAATGGCACCACCCGTCCATGGGTTTGCATAGACCGTTAAAAAAGCTACAGCGATCCACTGTGATTCGTCTCTGTATATGTAAGCAAAATTCCAAAAATGCATACATACATACATATATACATACCCACATATATACATGCATACGTGCATGCATACATGTGTATACCCATAGTTATGAAGTAGACAGGTGACCTTAGTTGATATCATATGGCATTTGGGATTATGCTAAGACACACAAGGACGAGTCACAGAGGAACACTGTGGTCTCTTTCATGATGATCTAAGCGAAGCAGAATAACTTATGCATTAACACGCGCAAGTCCGGGGGCAGATATCTGCCTCCTCCGTTTTCTCCTAATTTGGCACCAAACTAATTGGGTTAGCACGCCAAACCTCGCATAGCTGCTCATTGGTATTTTCCGCATATCCTCATACAATTTTTAATTCTGGGTCATCTTAGGTGAGGTCACCAGGTCAGGCGAAGTGACCAAACTACACTCGGAGTTCTAGGTGGCATAACTTCCACAATTATTGGGCGATTGATTTCAAACTTATGACACCTCATGATCTCATCAGGAACCATAACATATGTATCGTTTTTTTTTGTAGCATTGACTTGAGGTCAAGTCGCGGCCATAGCTTCCCCCATTATAGGGCTATGGTAAAATATACAAATGTTTCCTGGTTACATATTTGCTCTCGGAATGACATCACAACGATTGTGGCTCGTAGTTGGAAGCTATGCTCAATGTTACCGCTGACATTTTTCCTCAGTGACCTCACCAAGGTCATCTGAGGTCACCTGAGATCATTGGAACATTTATGTGCATTATATTGCACTGCATCGAGCTAGAAGGCTGAAATTACCGTCATTGTGCTTGTATCGCCAAAACGTGTCGATTTATACATTACATGCCCTCCCTAGGACACTTCATGACCTTGGCCTGAGGTCATGGATTCGGTTGACCTGACCCTAAATCACACCGCCTATTGTCGATAGCACATTTCAAGGACTGTCGAATAGCGTTCGCCGTTTGTTTCTATCTCTTACAGGTCCTGACATATGTGTCAATATCTGAGTTCCACCTGATCTGGTCGAATTTGACCTATGATGACCCAGTGACCTGGATGTTGACCTGAGCGCAAAAATTACCGAAACACGTCCGATAGAGCCCGTCACCAGCCATCTAACGCCGTTTTCCGTTTGTCGGTAGCTAGCATAGTTCTAGAGATCTTATGGGGCAGACATCTACCCCCCCGGGCATGCGAAGTTCTAATTCACTTAGATCAACCTCAGAGCTTCCCTGTGCTTCCCTGTGATTCGTCCCTGTGTGTCTTAGCATAATCCGAAATACCGTATGATGTTAACTAAGGTCACCTGTCTTCTGCATACCCATGGGCAGGATAATTATAGTGTTTCCTACGTTCAACTCCCTTTCCAATAAACGTTATTCTTCCGACTTTCGGCAAGCTATGCAATCAGCATCCATGTTGTGACACTCAGAAGGGGATGTAGTTGGCATGGAAGAATGTTGATGTCTATATGTTTGATATTCTGTCCATATCCGCCATTCCATTGTATATTTATTTTCACAATCCCTCGTGTCAAGCTGAATAATACTGCGTATTGTGTCTTCTTCACATTGTGACCTAACGTATGCAGCTGAACTGTGCCCGGCAGGTGTGCAGCCCGTATGCGCTATACGGTGTCCGCGTCTGCTGTCACGCGACATGCGGCCGCAGGATCATTGGCACAGTCATATGATGCCAGCTTCAGTGAACGCAAGTCATACAGTCATATTGGAAGTGAGCGGTAATCGCATGGCTGCACCAGCAGTGTGCTGACATCCTACAGGCGAATCGTCGCAGGGCGTACGCTTAGCGTCCGCACGGTCAGTTAGCCAACATGATGCAAATGCATCGCCAATGATGGCGTGTCAAAAGGTCGACAGTGCAAAGAAGCGTCTTCTGATGCGGCGTCGATGAGAGCGAGCCCTGGGACTGAATCGATTGGATCACACGTCGCACGGCTAATGTCTCCGTGATCGCACGCCACCTGACGGAAGCGTTGTGGAACACCATCGCAGTGCCAGTGGCAGGGGCCATCGTTGTACGGTTGCAACATTAGTGAGCGAACGAGGACGCTGTACCCGCAGCGTCAGTGGATGTATAAACCGTAGCGTCAGACTCCATCGTCAAGTACTCGAAGCGTCATTGAGTGCAAGTCCCATTGATGATGGCATCAGGGAGATCCGCTGTAAGGTCGTAGCATTGTGGAACATGATCACGTGGCTGCTAGCGATCGACCCGTCATAAGGCAACAAACACGGTGAACATGATCGCGCGTGCTGAGCGAGGGTTACCTGTGGCGTGAATTACAGTAGTGTTTTCGTTTACCACAGATCACACCCATTGCGAAGTGAAATGGTTACCTTGACAATGTATTTTGTTTGATTTGTTCGTGATGTGCCGTATCTGTGGACATTTTATTCCGACTTTCGACAGCGATACAATCACCATCCATGTTGTGCTATCCAGAGAGGGATCTAGTTGATATGGAACAATGGTGGTATCCGTATGCTCGATATTATGTCCATATCCGCTGTTCCATTATATATTTATTTCCACCATCCATCGTGTCAAGCTGAATAATACTGTGTCTTGTGTCTGTTTCTTGCCTGTGTGACCTAGCTTATACAGCTGAACCGTGCCCGGCAGGTGTGCAGCTCGTGCGCGCTATGTGGTGTCCGCGTCTCCCGTCACACGGCATGCCACTGCAGGAGCATTTGGCACCGTCATATGATACCAGCTTCGGTGAACTCATGTCATATATATATATATATATATATATATATATATATATATATATATATATATATATAAATTTATATATATATATATACTAGGTATGATGGAATGTTGCCGTGACCGTGGAGCGACTAGAGCATTTCGCTGTATTTGTGCGAATAACGTGAGCTGCAGCAACTCCGCGAAGCTTTAAAACCAAGTGGGACATGTAACAAATGAGGAATTCCATGGTAACTCAACCGGCGGGTGCCGTCGGACCATTTTGTATTTTCTTGAAAAGTTGTGTACCGGGGCTTTCAAGGGCAAACAATTAATTTATGATGAATCAAAAATTCCCCACAAAATATTTCCCAAGATACAGTCTTGGCAAATTTCCCAAGGTCAGTGAGGGGGGCTAACTTTGATGACCCATAACTCCAAGGCTAAGAGAGCTATTTCATTCATCTTTTTCTGATTAAATTGGGATGCATGAAGGAACAAGTTGGCTATCTCGGATTTTCGATTTTAAATTTATTAGGTTACGTGATTTCATGACCTATCTTTTGCGGCCTGACCTTGACCTTTTAGCTGCTGAAATTATAACTTTCGTCTGGTGACGATTTAAGGTCCATTCAAGCCATTTCAAATAAATAAATTTAAAAATGTGGGGTTCGACCTGTACAAAGTACTTTTAAGCATCGCAATGCTGACACAAGCTGGCTGGGCCACAGTCCGTCGATAGCTTCGCATCTATTTGGCATACGGTTTCGAAATGGTCCAGAGTTTTTCCCGACGACGAAACCTGTCGGTTGACGCCTGCTATACTGCCATCAGGTCATAAGGTGACATTGACATTAGGTGTTCAAGGTCCTTGGATCTGCGGTCACGAACATGTTTCTGGCTAAAACTGTATCCCTAAAGGAGCTAAACAGCTGAACTCAATGCTATTGTGTTCGTCACATCGAGACAGTTACAGTGATACGTAGGATGACCCCGATGGGTCAAGTTAGGCCACGTGACCTGAGGTCAGGCCACCGATACAATTACAGGTGCCTATTGATATATACATATACCTATCGATAAAACAACACGACGCCAGCACACCAACATATCACTTCAACACTTTGACATGTTTGACGACCTTGTGTTCTTGTACTGATTGCATGATTATACGTAAAGTGGCAGGTGCCTATTGACATATTCTTATCGATAGAATACGATACCAGCGCACCAGCATATCACTTCAACACCTTGACATGCTTGCCAATCTTGTCTTCTGGGAGGACGTGGATCCGCATTATTTTCTTACTCACAGGGCAGAACCTGTGGTACTTTCTTGTTCCCTTGATCGTCATGGCTTTGGTG
>JAOTOL010000743.1:0-115000 GCA_034440575.1 Imbricaverruca yamaguchii | reverse complement strand
AAATGGTGAGTCATGGGTAGTGAATTAATCATATCCCGGCACCGCCGAGTCATACGGTGGTTCAGCGCATCGCGGTGTGGGGGGGGGGGTGATTCCCCTGCGGCCGTGTGGAGAGAGAGAGAGAGAGAGAGAGAGAGAGAGAGAGAGAGAGAGAGAGAGAGAGAGAGAGAGAGAGAGAGAGAGAGAGAGAGAGAGAGAGAGAGAGAGAGAGAGAGAGAGAGAGAGAGAGAGAGAGAGAGGAGAGAGGAGAGAGGAGAGAGGAGAGAGGAAAGAGGAGAGAGGAAAGAGGAGAGAGGAGAGAGGAGAGGAGAGAGGAGAGGAAAGAGGAGAGAGGAGAGAAGAGACGTGCAACACGAGTGGTTACATTAGGAGTGCATTCTATAACAATAATGTTGTTAATAGCACGTGAATAGTGTGTTGCACGTGAAGCGGTGTGGGGAATGCTAACACGAATACCATATCCTGTATGTGGCAGTGTCCGCATGAAAAATGCCACCCGTTGTGACAATACCATATATCCACCGCACCACAATGAGGGGGTTGAGAGGTGGCACTTGGGTAAAAAGGCACAAGCAGATGCGGAGACAGAGTTGGAAGATTGTAATGAGAACAGCATACATCAAGAAACAATTCCAAGCCCAAATTAACACATTACGCAAGACGCGAGACATTCAAAGCGAGAGTTAATGTAGCTCATTGCTGACGTGTTTGATGTTAGACATCAAGATCAAGAAAACCAAGAAAAAGATAACCACTAAATTCCACGAAGAAGCATTCTTGAAACCAGCAAAACGAAAGGTGGAAAATATGGTCTTCGCAAAAAAGGACGTGAAAATGCATTTCAAATTAAGCGAGAAAAACCGACAGCGCCGTAGAACATGCGTACCTGCAACCGGGTGCGCCTTACTTTTGGTATTCTTTCCATATCCTCGCTGTACAACAGAGGATTCCATAATCGAGTTAATTCTGTCTTGAAGGGTGAATCGCGGGTTGGACATGTCGGGTGAAGGCCGATTTACTGTTCCTATGGTGAGAAAGGCAAAATGTCAGCGATAAATACCAACAGCGGACACATATACCCCCCCCAAAAAAAAAACAACAACAACAACAACAACAATAAGGAACAACATGTAAACTCTGGAAAAACGAACACACAAATTGACTGAGAGCACAGAGGTAATGCATTGGATCAAAAATGCATTGTTAGATGTCCGCATGTTGTTGAGCAGTTCGAGTAGTTGGTGCGAAACAATGGTAGGAAAACGATGGAACACGACCTACCTAGAAATGTGTGAAAATAACCCAGAATTTGCATCATCCAGCCTCGCAACAGCCAAATACTACAGTACTAATCCGGAAGAACGACGAACATGATGTGTGGTATATTGTAGGTCAGGGAACCTGGGCTGACGTAACACTGTGGGTGCCAACGCTAGTAAGAGCAAGCTGCTCTGCTTTGTCCTGACCTATTTGATGCGTTACGCCAAAAGCGAGGACATTTGACTACTAGGGCCGTGGCGCGACCCGCGGGAAAAACTAGAGGACAGGCTGTAACTGGGAAAAAGCATGAACCTGAAGCAGTGTTGGATTTTCACTTCTCAGTCTTGGATTCGGAGTGTATAATTTTTTGGCTTGCCAAAGTATGGAGTGTATAATCTTGAGAGGCACTATGTTATGGGGTGTATAATTTCCCAGTTTGCCAAATTATGGGGTGTATGTTGAAGCACCAAGTAACGGAGTATATACATTTTATATATAACGAAGTGTATAAATTTTGAAAAATGCAGTGATGTCTCCTGGAATGAAGAACAAAAACCCAGGGGCCTCGGTAGCCTAGATGGTGGAGCGTGGGACTCGAATCTCATGGCCGGCGGCATTTGCAGTCCACCTACGACCAATCGGTGTGATATAGGGTGGCGGCGCTATGCGACCTTGCGGTTGAATGCGTCGTAAAATAACCCGATAATTCTTCTTCCTCAAGAATAAAACGTCTTTAAGTAATTTGTTAGGTTCTTATCCTAGTGTCTCACAGACAACCAGATGGGGTCCACCACACATCGTCGTCTGAAGTCATCCACCACGTTACGTGAATGACTTATAAGGCAACTTCCTGAGCAATGGTAGAGAAAATGAACACAAAAGTATACTTAATCGATGTCAACCAAGTTTATATATCAATACCTGCCACTCCTAGCATAGGTACCAACACCGCATAACTAATACAAATTCACAACATACCTCGAGAGCAGGACGTTCGTGCACCGCTGGGTCTAAAATGGGAGGGTCTAAAATGTTACTTCGGGATATGGGTTTCGGAATATATAATGGTTGAAGTAAAGTTATACTAAAACAATCCGTCTACAATCTTTTATTCTCTCCACGATGAAATTTTCTTTTTTCAAATGAGAAAGCTGAAAAAAATATTGAAGTCAACCCTTATGAATATTAAATGTATTTCAATGCACTTTTTAGTTCATGTCTGGAATGTTTAGTAGAAGCAAGGAATGATTTGGAAGGATGAAAAGCGACTAGACGGGCGGGCAAATTGCTGCTGTAAAACAGACTATCGTCACGGACGAGCGGAAATTAGCGTCTCATTTCGCGCCATGATTGCTATGAAATACCAAAAAATAAAAATAAGTTGGAGAAAATTGCCAAGAGAATTACAGGGAACTTTTTTCTCAATTAATAATAATGAAGACTGTGGGAAGAAATTTATCATTGGATCAGAATGAGGCTTATAAGAGTGTAGATAATTAGGTCAACACACGTAAATCTGAATTTGTCCGGAGTGGGGAAACCTCGCGGTCGGAGTGGCATGAATGCAACTATTCCCGCTTGTTGATGAAATTCAGAAACAATATAAGTCATGAAATCGAAAGAAGGTGAAATTTCTGGTTCTATGGGTCTTCATTTTGGAGCAAAGTGTTAGCAGGTTTTAGGAACGTTTTGGTACCATTCAGGCAATTTTCATGTGGAAAATTCTTCCGATATCTTTTATGTACATCGCTCCTGACTGCTTAATAATATAAATATGAACAGTTTTATCCATCCCAATTGATGCAGAACATATCATTCTCCAAGGAACCAAGAAGAAATGCATTATCCATGGCTTTTCGTGGCAATGGTTCAAATAGCTCCGGCCGGAGTGGGAGATGGAGAGCGGTGAACTCATTGAATCCAAGAACGCGGTCGGGCTGGTGAAGGTGAATTCCTATATTTGGTTAGCGGAGCGTAGTGTTTTTTTTATTAAACGAAGGATTTTCTTTAAAGTTTTTCGCTGCCATCTGGAAGGAATTGACTGCGTGTTTGGCTCGAGGTATTAGAGGTTGTATTATCTGACTATGTAGGTACCTACCTACTTACCTATATCAAATATCTTCGCGGTAATTCGAGTTATTGATTTGGATAAACCAAAGCTGTAAGCTTGTGTTGTGTGACGGGAAATCTTCAGATAATACAAGGAGCAGGACATGATAATATTAATTGCTGCGATGTTTTGCCGACAAGCGTAGAAATGAACAAAACTGATTGCTTTGCTTTTGTCTGAAAAATTTTGTTTTCACTTCAAAATTTTATTTTCACTTTCACTTTAATTTTGAAGCGTGAATGTTTTTCTTTCAAAATGGGGGCTGGGCCTCTTCAGTGCACATTGACTGCAGATATTATAGATACGCATGCATTCAAGGATTATTTGTGCTTTCATGAAATGTTCAGGAATTATTAGGTGCATCCTGTCCATATTCTCCATTGAATACCATTATACTCTTAACATTTCTGGTCTGACTTTCTGAATGGACAAATTTGCAGTTTAAGGTGATTTGATTTCTTGAAATTTATTTTTCGTGCAATGATTATGAATATGTTCATAATGTAGGTACTTACATGATGTGACTGCACATTTTTTTGGCAAGTGCAGTTGGGTAGCAAAATGACACCAAAAAAGTGGCTCAGGTTTTGTTGGGAAATATACCATGAAATGTGATGTTATAAATGAAGAAAAAGCTGCAGCCTAACTGGATGCAAGAAAATCTTTTTTTTAATAAAATTTTTATAAGCAATTAATTAAAAGTATTAAAATGAATTAAGAAATGAAAAGTAAATGGCCTATGCTAACTAAACAGCCTATGCTAGCCTGAGTGTTTTAAAATTCAAAAACTTTTTTATATTCCTGAATGATTCCGAAAGGAATTTGATGAATGGATAACTTACAAAAAAAACTAATCTAGCATAATTTAGCCAAACCTAATACCTTTGTATGCTTCATGGAGGCAAACTGTGTGTAAAACATGTGTGGAAAAGTAATAGTGCCCATGACAATTCCTATGCTGTAGCAAAACATGGCTCATATCCACCAGTATTTTGGAGATTTGGGGGAAATGCTACACTTTGTGGCTTACCAGTTGTGTGGATGCCACTATAGCTCTTGGTGTTCATCCATACATTCTTCTGAGCACATCTGGACTCTGTTCTGAGGTTTGTCCACAAATGGAGAACATACATATGAATGCACTGGTGGCTGTTTATTAATTCACCTGCACCTCACCATAAATCGCACATGCACAAATGGAATGTTATGGAATGATATGGAAGATGGAATGTTGTGAAATATTGGATGTTCAGTGGCATTAAGATCATATTCAGACTGCAGTGATCCATATTTTGCCATCCATTGGCATATGTTGTACTTGTGCATGCTAGCAAACTGATATTCTTCCAATCTGGCTGGCATCTCATTTTCGGCTTTACTCCTGCCTCCTCTTGGAATGTGCCTACAGATGACTTGAAATAACAAATGTGTATTATCCTTAATTATACTGGAAACTTCATGTGGTAGGGGACCCAGTATGACTGAATTTTCCTCTCCACCCAAGTTATCACTATTGTATAATGACATCTAGCTGTCTTGCTAGTTAAGTATGTCTTCATCCAGCAATGCAAGGAGTGTATTTTTTCCGGAGTGTATAATTCTTTGGATTGCAAAAGTTCCAAAAAAGGGCCACTTTTCCAACGCTGACCTGAAGCGTATCTTGAGAAAGAAAAAAAACAATAGAATAGTAAATTCCACTGCCTCTGATATCAGGTTGGTATAATAGCAAGTTCCAAACTGTCAGGCGCGTCAACCGATCGCTGAAGTTGAAGACCCTTACTAGCTCAAACTAGCATGTACATCTCACCAGTTTATTGCCTACATGGCTGCATGTTCCTTTGCATGTAAAAACGCATGCCTTGGTGATAATGGCTAGTTCGATACCCGTCTCCTGATGTACATTTCACTATCCATTTCGAAATTTTGTCGCGGCACTTTGGGGTTGTTTGCAATACTCGGCAACATTTTACGTTCAAACTGACGAGTTTTGCTACGGTAATAACGACTAACAGGCATGGCTAGAAAAACCCATGCTACTGGCAGATATTATATGTTATTTCCTATCTGCTGACACAAAGTTAACTGCCATTCATAAAAACGATGGCACGGCATTTCACATATATTTGCAATCTCCGCATTAAAATGGTGTCTGTCACACAGAAAATCGTGAGAATTTCAAAACCACTTTCATACTAAGCGTGCATAACACATGCTGAATCCCGATAAATTAAAGGGTAGAAGTAAAATAAAAACAGTTTGCAGACATTGGTAACACATGCAAATTTCATGTTGCTTATTAATATGAAAACAAAGCAATATATACAATTATAAAATTACTATATACCTCACTACACCATTTTGCACGACCACAGTCCTCAGAAGCTGTCAGTGACTGTCAGTCCCACTGGTGAATGTGAACTGTTAACAGCTTACCTCAACGTGAGCAGCTACCTTCAGTGTCAGTGTTATACGTGGCAGAGAGACAGACAAAACGAGAAGAAGAAACAACACCCAAAAACCGAGAAGTATCCATGAAAAACTGTGTTGAAGACAGATAAATCTACCAAGACAGAGAGATGAACATGAGATGACGATGGATTTTACATATAAAAATTACGAAATTGACGTTTCTTTAATATGCGCCACTAATAAGTTGTCTACAGAAATATGAAGTACAAAACATTGTCCTAAGATATGCTGTGTGATGCCCATCGCTCTATGGGGTATGAAAGGATGCGGCCAACGGCCAGTCCCTATAGCCTGCTGTAAGCGCGGCCTGATACCTCACCGCCTGTCTCGCCACGTACCCGTATCTCGCGACACGGCCGGAGAGCTGCCGTACTGGTCGCCCGCCATCTGCGGCATGTTCGCGTAGAGCCGCTGGTAGCTCAGGCTGCGCAGGTCCTTACAGTCACTGCGCATGCCCATCTTGAGACACTTCTGCAGGCGACAGTACTGGCACCGGTTGCGGTGGTACTTGGTCACCTCACAGTCCTTGGCGCCACGGCACTGGTAGCCCAGCTGTTTGCGGATGCTGCGCTTGAAGAAGCCCTTGCAGCCCTCGCAGCTGATGGCGCCGTAGTGTCGGCCCGAGGCGCGGTCGCCGCACACGACGCACTCCTCCACCGAGTTGCCGGGCCCGCCCATGTGGAAGCGGTCTGGGTGCTCGCTGCCCACCGGCGTGCCGGCGTCCATCTCCTTCAGCCGCGTCGCCCAGTCGGCACTGAGCGCCATGTTGGGCAGCGCGCTGCAATGTACAGACATTACACCATCACGGCCAGACTGGGCTTTGTTTCAAACCTTAGTTGCACATCACGCATTTTGTGTACGCTTCTACGGACGACAGCAATAGCGGCATTTCTA
Source organism: Imbricaverruca yamaguchii (assembly GCA_034440575.1). NCBI lineage: Eukaryota > Metazoa > Arthropoda > Thecostraca > Neoverrucidae > Imbricaverruca > Imbricaverruca yamaguchii. Next base: position 108,267 of record JAOTOL010000743.1, on the reverse strand, counting down.
TCACGTTTATAAAGACACGAGATCAGGCGAAGCCTCTTGTATACTTTAGGATGGGTCGATAGCCTGTCAATCTTGACTGTCTTCATCCGCATGTTAAATGAAAAAAAAACTCCTTAGATAAGTTCGTACAGAGCACACGCAGACCCCCAGGACGAGGAGAACGTTTCGATCATTTTCAAAGTAAGCAATCTTGCTGGAAAATTGTTATCAATGGTAAATTTTTCTCCTACAATTTTAAACGCCCCTTTTAGTACAAAATATTGTTCTAAACACTCATCGTTTTCCGTCTGCTGAGTTGTTTAACCCGTGCCGTTTTTTCCGGTCAAATCCTCACCCCGTCTCGGGGTGGGGGGTGGGGGGGGGGCTGAAGACCCCCTCTAAAATCAAAACTAAGCATCGCACGAAAACGAAATAGTCGTCATCGGAAAGCGTTCGACGAGTATGGTCCGGGTCCACCCTCGAAAACAGTTGTTCCCCAAAAGTGACGTCACCAGGGAGACCAGATTCTCACGACTTTTCACGACTTACATTATGTTTTTGACTCTGGGGAGTTCATTCTGCGGATATATGAGAAAAAATTATTTGGAATGAGAAAGGGACAGCGAAATCGACCAGGGCTATACTTTTGTGGCCCCAAAAAAATACAAATTCTATTTTTTGAAATTGCAAAATTTTGACTCTTCAAGTTTTCTTCAATTTTCCTTTTCCAATGGGTATAGCAGACCGCGAAACGTTGCCGGAAATCAACTTGCCCTAATAAAAAAATGCTTACTTTAGTCAGAATCCTGTATTTGAACTGCAATTTGGCCAATACGAAATGTATATGTAGTCAAAAATGGGAGAAAAAAAACACTCGTACGTTTTGTTGCATCCGTAAAGATAAGCGAACGCTCAAGTTTCATTAAAATATCTTTATCCGTTAAAGCGTGACGACTGGTTGAACTTTTTTGGAGGTGACCTCACTTGACCTTGACTAACTCGTTGACCCTAGATGACCTGACCTAAAAATGTTGAATCAGCATATCAAATTGATGTGGGAAAAGGTATGCCAAATTTGGGCGCGCTGCCGCGAGCGGTTCGTCCGCTATCCGCGAAAAACCTGAGGGGGCGGTTGAAGACCCCCCCCCCCGAGACGGGACGGGTTAATTGGAGGAAATTCCTTAATCTAGTTCCCAAACGAATCCAAAATGAGCACTGACGTTGCCATGCCTTCGACTGTAGTGTCAAATTGGAGGTTGGGTGGCAAGTCAAGTTTTTTTAGCCGATTTATCCTCATTGTTTCCCCCAGAACTGAAACCTTCCCGGATGGCCCCTGGGTGGAATCCCATGGCCACAATATTTTGCAGCTTCGGAAGGATATCTTCCCAGCTGCCCCTCCCCTGATAAAGCCTACAAAATCGGATTATGCAGCTACCAAATACAGCTCAACTGAATGGTAACAGCTCATTTGAAAGAATGTCTTCAGCTGAAGACAAACATATAGCCTGATGACACTCCGCCTGAATGGAAACACCTCTCCCAAGGAGACACACCTGAACAGAAACCTCTCGCCGGTAGAGATACCTCACTTAAAGATCAAAACGTCACCTGAAGGACGACGCGACTGATGTCATCACCATGGAGTTGTTGCCAACCGAGCTCCCATTGACACCGTCTTCGGCGCCAGACGTCATGGCACCGTCACCTGGCAGATGAGACAGATGTCAGCACGGTACAGATCGGTCAACTGGCTCTAGCCGTCGGTCGGTTGGTTGGCAGCAGGCAGGCCCTATCCTTATCTGGAGTTTCGTTATAATTTGCCTGTACAGTTTAAGCACAAGCGATGGCGGGCAACGTCAACATTGTTCGCCCCTCTATGTGTGTAATTTTAGGTCAACAGCTTGGTAGTATGCAACCCTTTTCACAAACTCATTCTTAGCATTGTAGTGATGTTTTCTTAGGCTGCAGGCCATTCGACCCTTATCGGCGCGGCGCTTTTTCCCGCATATCGGACAAAGCACCTTTTTCTTGGCTGTAAGTATCAAAAGAATAGCATTATGGATGGCATTGCAACATATAAATGCACAAAACATGATTTTGTTGTCATATTAAGCTATTTCCGTTTGGAATCACTTGATGACCAAATAGCTGATATATGACTTGAAACGGATGCACTGCGATTTTCCAGTAACCTAGTCAAACACATTTTAGTTGGGCGTAATCAGTCGTGGTTGACATGCGAGGCCGTTTCGTATAAAAGCAATCTCCGAAAAAAAGAAACCAATACAAATGTCGCCGACGAGTATGGTGACGGTGTCCGTTCATGAATATAGTTGCTATTCATTTTAATATAGCCAGACTAGCGCGTGCCGAACCTAACTCAACGGGGGCGTCGGCAACTCAGTGGTCACGCTGAGCGTCTGGCAAGCCAGAGGTACGGGGTTCGATTCCCCGTGGCGCCTGTTCTTCCTGCCAGGGTGAGAGCCAGACGACATACGGCCTCAGCTGCTTAGCTGTTGAGTGTGCCGGAAGTCACAGCCACCAACATAACCGAACAGCTGATCGGACTAGAGTCGGACGAACCTAACCGAAGGCTAATCTGAGAGTTGGTAAGACGAGATCGAGGTGACGAAAAACTCCCAAATGGGATCCCAGTTGTCATGTTCAGCGAATGCAGCTGCCCTTATCGCAAACCCAACAACGCATGGCATATGTGTGGGATTTGCCGTGAACCTCTGACACTGGCACGGGCTTCTAGACACCTAGCACGTTACCGCGGTGCGCACACCCAAGGCGCCCGAGCAGAGCATGCGTCGGCGCTGCGGGGACCTGAGCGGGCACCACTAATTCGCTACCCTCCGTCTCGAGGTCGAGGCGGCCAGTGCGCTGGAACCGGCCTGCTCGACGCTCTTCAGTGAGCTCGACTGGTGCATTTCGGCGAGAGCCGGAAAGCCCAGAGGTCGCATGGTTGCACCAGCGCGCCTCAATCGCCGCTAATGGCGGGAACGACCCTCGCTCCGGCGGGAGTCGACGAGCCACGAGTGACCAATATCACTCGTGCTACACCGTCAAAGCGTAACCGCTCGTAGCTAAACGTAGCCATTATATTTTCCTGTACGTACGTACGTAAAATAAGAGCAAACACTGACTGAAAATTAAAAGACATTAACGCAGTACAATACCAGTGTTTTGATGACAATGGATCATGCAACGGTTGCCATGAATGACATGCAAAGTTTGAAACTAGACTGCAAAGCATTGCGATTCCTGATTGACGGCGGCCAAGCCTGCATGCGATTGCGCGCAAGCCGGTACCTGAAGCTTGAGGGATTTACGTGGAAGGCCACACACAACAGAAGTGTTAGACCTCCCACGAAATTGCAGTTTGACATGCTGGTTTAACAAGAACAGCAAGAATATAGGTTTAACATGTCAGCTAAACTACAATCCGCCCATTGGGTTAACAGCCTGTTCGTTGAGGTCGCGGCAGGCCAGACAAGATCGCAGCAAGTTGCTAATGGCCATAGCCGGCCGCGGGGAGGAGGCAGCAATATGTGCGCTAGCGGCGCAGAAGCGGGAGCCGCCGTATCGGTCGGGCCAGCTGGGTGCTGGCAGACCGGGCGACCCCGGCACTGGCCGGCGCGTGTCAGCTGTTGCGACCTTGGTGGGTCGCCGCGCTGACCCGGCCCACACGCAGTCGGCCGCCCGTCCGGCCGCCGCCGCCGCCTCCGGGCAGGCGCCAGAGCGCAGTATGTCGGCCACACAGGCATATATGAAGCTGGCGGCCCATGTACCAGGGCACCAGGGTCACTGCTACAGCCATCAGTACCAGGGCTACTGCTACAGCCGTCAGTTACAGGGGCACTGCTACAACCGTCAGTACTGGGGTCATTGCTACAGCCATCGGTGCCAGGCCCAAGACTCCAGCTGTCAGTACCAGGATCGCTGCTACAGCCGTCTGTATCAGGGTCACTGTCACAGCCATCAGCACCAGGGTCACTGCTATAGCCATCGTTAAGTTGGATGGATATTTGGGTTTACGGGAGCATCGACTGCGTCGGTCATGCAGCGCCCATAAATGCAAGCGAAGGTCTGTTAGAAAGGCATGGCATGAGGTTAAATACAAGTGTGATGCTATGCCGTGCTACGATCATCATTTTGTCAGTTGCGGTGGTGGATTTGTATTTGAGGCGCATCGACTGCGTTTGTCATTTTGAGCCCATGGCGCCATCTGTCATCTCTTATTATTGCTAGTGAGGGGTCTTATCTCACATCAGAATGCTTACGATGAGCGGCAGATATCACGTTTTAATTTTTGCAGGGACGTAAATATATGTGTCCATATGCAACAATCTAAGAGTCATCTGCTAGCATCTGTCGCAGTGTCATCGCAGTACTTTGAGCCTCAATATATTTGCCGCGCCCAGGTTCCAGTTCAGGGCAGCCATCGAGCACCTGGTATACTGTAAGTAGAGTAGAACAGCGTACGCACAGAGGACTACCGCTTACTGTATATCATGCATATATGTGTTGCTAGTGTATGACTTATCCGAAGACGGCACAGCACCACTTCCTTCCTCTCTCCTTTGCGTGCGAAATGAGGACTTGGACGGTCAGAGCAGTGGTGCTACAAGCTTCAATCTGCTAATTTTCATGGTCCAAGCGTATTGCCATTTTTCTACAAGGGATGATTTTACTGTTTTGAAGTCTCCAGGGAGAAGAGGCAGGCTCGTCCTGCCACCGCCATCTGCAGCCCTCATTGTCGCTAAATCCGCGGCGTCATTGCCAGCCAGACTTACATGGCTTGGGATCCACATAAAAATTACATCAACTTCATTATCATGAAGATAATTCAAGGTTGTCGTAATATCAAGCAAGACGTGGTGGTCATGACCGAATGCCTTCAGAGCCCCAATATGCTACTTAGCAGTGTGAATCAAATACCCTTTGTGAAGAATTCTGTTTGTATGCTGAATAAAACGAAGAGCATGTAGAGTTACATATAGTTCAGTGGTAAACAATTTATTGGAAAGTCCAAATGACTCGATATGCAAGTGACATACAACTGTGAACTTCTAGTATTTTTACATCGCTCCGGGAGTGTTCTAGCGATCTCATCTGCTACTTCTCTTGGCATCAGGTAATCCTGTCCATTCACGTTGAGAGCTGGCGTTGCCGCTGGTGCCATCCGTCCCGAAACTCGTGTTATTTGCATCCATCCTGAGTATACTTTTGCAGAACGGTTCAGTTTGTTTAAGTACGATTTCCAAGACTCATGATTGGCTTCCGGTATGATTTTCCTTGCATGTGCCCTGATTTTCCGAAACGCAATAAGATTTTCGGTGGGGAAAATGATCGCTGTAAAGCAAAGGGCATCTGCAACGTGCCGCTGTGTAAGAATAACCGCGGACTACAAAGGGTAAGCTCCAGAATGGTCGGCACTGCAGTGTATTCGTGTTCTGGCATTAAGTATGCTAACACAGTCATTCCGTATTATACTTTCCAGCTGCCGACCACGTACACTGGTCCGGCTGGAACCCCAAAGCGGATGGTGGGCGTTGAAATCGTCCAATGTTATAAATGGTGTTTGCAGCTGCACGAGAAGGCTAGTTACTTGAGATGTGAGAAGAGGCAGTGGTTGGTTATTGGTTTTACGACACATCGACCGTTGAGTCATGCAGCGTCGCTAGTCTTTCACGCCGATTGGTCGCGGGCGAAGAGTAGCGACAGGCGAGACTCGAACCCACAACCTTTCGATCACGAGACGAGCAACTTAACCCTAGGCCACTCGTCCCCTGAAGAAGCAGTGTAGGTGATACGGAAATATAGCATATAGTAACAGCTGCGATGATTTATTGTTGTTCTCGCTGTTGCACATTGGTTTTTTTTTTTTTTGGTTTTGGGGGGCCCCCACTAAATTGGGTTTTGGCGGCCCCCCCTTTGCACATTGGAGAGCAGAAGAAGTGCATATTTATTGGTAAGGGCTACTGTAGTGTATGGCGGAAAGCACACCGCCACGTGGCACAATGTTGAATGGTACGTCATTTCGTATAACGGTGTAATTTTTAGTTGAAACGGAGCATCTGGATCCAGTTTGGTTTCATGCATACATACATCGACTGAGTATGCGAACTTAAAAAAATGATGGGGTCATTAAGGCTGGATTTGATCACCCTACAGCTGCACTGTAAAACTAAGATGTGTGTAAATTCATATTAGATGCATGTAATACCACAGCTTACATGAATTCACAAAAGGCCACATCTGTGTGGTCAAAAATAAACTAAAAGAAAATGACTAGTGTTGATCGCAAACCAAGCGACAGCACTGTCAGTTGATGCAGCAGAAGGAATATACATCAGATAGCATCGTGTGTCATTATTAACCAGAAATGGGTGGAGGGGTCTAAACCGGAATCACTGTGTCCTCCCTCGAAGGAGTCCATCGAGGACTCAGGAAAGGAGCTCCGACCAGGACCTAGTGCGTATGTGCTCGGGCGGGACCTCGATGAACCACCCCACGGTGGAGGTCCAGAGTGAGTGCTGCATTCTGCGGAACACTTAGCTGCGGCGGTGACGGGCGAGAACCAATTTCGGATGATCCCACCGGTCCCTCCACTGGCCGTTGCGGCGATGGGGCCTCGGGGAAGCGCCTTTTTCTAATTCCCCTACCAATTAATAATTAGGCTGGAGTGCCCTTCCATACCAGTGAGATTTAATTGCGTTAAATTCCAGGGATAAGAAATAGGTCATGGCAATCAAGTCAGGGCGGGACAAACCACTTCCCGCTCGTGTCTCTTGCTGAACAGATCCCGCCACCAGATGAGTAAAAAATATTATTGAAGCCCTATCAGACAAGCAGCAAAGCTTGTAACGTCGTCGAGGGCCCCAGGAAAGAATTGTGCTATAAGTGTTAATGGAGGATTAATATAGCATCCCTAATCTTGCACATGCATCTCCTAACCTAATACTACAAATAAGGAGAAAGACGAACGAAGAACTAAGAAAAAAGAAAGACGAGAAAACAAGATACACGAACGCAAATATCAAAATAAGACAAGCAGATCATCTTGCATACCACATCATTACCACTGACATTTACTGCAAAGGTTCATATGTCCTATTAATGCATTGCCTGACGTGTTTTTCCAAAATGATCATATTTATAGGTACATCTTCTATTCTATGTAAGTGAGAACAGATTACTTTATTCCAAGCTTTTGGTGCAAATAAGGGTATCGAAAACGTCCTATAATTGATCTTGGAAAGCGGTATTTTCAAGTGTTGCCTAACTCCGAGGCCACCTTGTTGATGAAGGTGAAACATACCATAAAGAGGTGCTGGTAATGGTTGGATTTGAAAGCCTAGCATGATGTAAGCACATTGGTTATCAATTGTGTCCAGAAACTCGATAAGTCTATGCTTGACAAACAAATCCTTTGTATGGTGTAAGTAAGGCTTCTTATCGATCCTGATGAATGGCACCGAGACCTTGCTACTGATCTCAACACCGCATCGCCCAGCCAACTACCTCTGATATGTAGATGACATTTTCGGCATACGGATTCAGGGCTCAGACTCTTTAAACATTTCTTTTGCAGACATAAATCGATTCAATAGCATGCTAAAATGCACAATAGAGAGAAGCGATCAGTCTACCAATGGCCAAACTCGGCGTCTCGGCTCGGATAAGGCCGCCAAAAAGAGGCATCGAAACAAATCGATGATCTCTTCCTTCCTAATGGCTACCCTCATAGCATGATACAGAAAACAACATTTCGAGTATTGCCACGCAATGCTAAATGCAGACGTCGCACGACAGGTCAGCACACCCACAATACAAACGTTTCCAGCTCACACACATCCGCTAACACCACATACATCAGTTTACCATTTATCGATGATTATATGGCTAAAAGGGTAGCCATAGTCATCACTAGGTCCACATTCTCGATGCGCGTAGGCTGAAAAAGCGGTAAAACACTTTTGGAAACACTGACTAAATCTGCTCTCGATCATCCATCATGGCCTACAGGCACTAGAGCGTACCAATGCTGTCTGGCCGGTATCAAAGATAGATGGCACACCAACAATATGGTGTGCAAAATTAAGTGAGAGCTTTCCACCTTAGGGACAGCACACATCACTTACATTGAGGAAACAACACGCATGGTTAGGGACAGATACATAGAACACATCATAGACGCAGAGAAGAAGATGAAAAACACACCTTTTGGAGAGCATTTCACCACAAATCACCCTGAAAGCACCACCACTCCAACAACGCTCAGCATGATAATGTTGTGGATTTGTAAAGACATGCCAGAACTCGAAATTGCAGAATCCATTTAAATCAGGGTCAAAAAGGCTCCCCTAAACACAGTGGTAGTTTCATGGACACTCATAAAACCAATTCCTTATCCAGTATGACACTGTACAGACGTCACCTGTACTCGCTGACTTACACCTTCACCCACCGACACATCACTCACCCAGAAATTCGCTAACTCACACGCACTCGCCCACTAACTCGCCATTCACTCATACACCTACTCACTCAGTCACTCATGTGTTCGCTCACTCACTTGCACACTCGTTCATCCACACACATGAACACTTAGAGAACAGTGACGTATCATAGATATATGTGTGTACAGAGATGTATAGTATATGTGTATAGAGAGGGTATCTAGGGAGGCGACGAACATTTTTACTTTGTTAGTGCCACATCACATGCACTTGTTACATATATATATATATATATATATATATATATATATATATATATATATATATATATACATATTGCCCATAAAGCCAACAAAATACAATTTTTGAAACAAAATGTGATGCTCACTGTATCAAAGGCCTTGCTGAAATTCGGATACAGGGTACAAACCAACTAGTCATTAGGAAGGGATTTAATTACTTTATTATACATCGGAGCAATTGGCATTTATGTGATTTTTTTCTTCTTCTGAAACCCAGTTGCAATGGGTGGTGGTGGTTGTGACTATACGACGCACTTAGCAGCTGAGGCCATATGGCGTGGCATGTCTGTCACTCTGGCGGAAGGGCGGGCGCCACGAGGAATCGAACCCCGTACCTCTGGCTTGCCAGACGCTCAGCTAAGCCGCTGAGCTATCGACGACCCAGATTGCATTGTGTGCACGATATTATTTTCATCTATGTGTATATTATCTTAATTTAGAAATGTTGATACACTAAAATGCATTAATATTTCCAGCACTTTCGAAAACATTGGCTACAATGATATGGACCTATAATTAGTACATGTATCGTTTTCCCATGATTTCCACGCATGAATTGTAACTGTAGCTTTAATGTATCAAGGAATATTGCAGTGCTGGGTCAAATATTTTTTAGTGTTAGATGTTCAAAATTCTTCTAAATGTTCCAAGCATAATTTGTGTGCCAATTTATCACTACCTTCACCCACAGAGCTCACAAACTTAATTACTTGTTGAATTTGGGGTCCATTAACAGAAGTAGTATCGTTTCATGTTGGCATAAGTAGACTTTGTAAGATAATATAATGGGTTAGATAATATAAGATAAGTGGGGAGTTGTATATAAAATAATATAAAATATAGTGGGGAGTTGTCTGGTGCAGGCGTATATTTTTTTCGCGATTCATTACCTATTGTTGAAAGTGTTCAATTTATCAGGTATTTAATGTTTTACACAGGTAGCCCCAGAGGTATCAACAAAGCACGTTGGAGGAACTGTTTGCAATTCCCTCTTGTTTAGAATTTCATTAAAATACTGCCATGCTTTTTTTTTGCCATCACCTTTGCTGTTATTGAATGCCCTCTTGTATTCGACTTGATCCATAAGTACATTGCAAAGCATGTTCCTATACATGCTGTATCTATTTTCCTTAAGTAAAGGCAGATTCCAACCATATATTTCGGATAGCTCATCTTTTGTATTTATTGAACACAGAAGTGCAGGGGTTACCCATGGTTTATTTAGACTCTCTTTTACTGGATGCAAAGTTTTATATATTTTAGTGCCTGTTTCATATGCCTTAACCCCCGCTGTCTTGGGGGTTGATATCCCCCACCATAAGGTTTTACGCGTATAGTGAAAGAACGGCGCGCGATAGTGCTCCGAAATTTGACATACATTTTCACGCATAAATTTGGCCTGTTGTGCGAAAATTTATTTGAAATTGTGATATAAAATTAATACTTAATTTAACCCATTAGAAAAAGAAAATGAAAGAAAACTGAAAACTTTTGAACTTCAGTGATTTGTGTGTGCATAACATTTTTAGGGCCCTGGTCGATTTCGCCTTCCTTTTCTGATTCCAAATCAGTCTTCTTTTCAAATCTCGCCAAAAATGAACTCCCCAGAGCCAAACACATGATGTAAGTCGTGGAAACCTAAGCCCCCTAGTGACGCTATTTTTCCGGGGTGTATAATTTTAGGAGTGGTGTCTGACCCTACTCCTTGAGCGCTATCCCATGACACCTATTTGCCTTTCGTGCGACGCTTAGTTTGGAGATTAGGAGGTTGTATCCGCACACAGACACGCACGCACGCACGCACGCACGCACGCACGCACGCACGCACGCACGCACGCACGCACGCACGCACGCACGCACGCACGCACGCACGCACGCACGCACGCACGCACGCACGCACGCACGCACGCACGCACACACGCACGCACCTCCAGAGACGGGGGTTTGAGTATATGACCGGAAGGGTTAACAAGTTTGTTGTATACTTGATTCGCATCAGTTTCCACATGAAAGGCTTCTATGTTGCTTTTGAGGTAATCACTTAATTAACTAATTTTGTTCAAATCCAAGACTGTTACTGTATGTGTTGTACCGATTGCACTTTCGAATGATGACAGATTAAGAAAAAATGGAAAATCGTATGATAAATCATCAAATGGAATTATTGAATTGTTAGACATTAATATCATTGATAAACAGGGCATCTGGGCCATCTGGGCAACAGAGCACCCAAAAGGGCATCTTAAACACCACAAATTCGGATTGCTTTTGAGATACTTTGGAGAAATCCATAAGAATTGAACATATTCATGAAATTAACTGTAGATTTATCAGTCATATCTGAAAAGGTTGTAAGTCAAGTCCGCTCCTATGATAGATGTCATTTAGTGTTTTCCAATGAGCCTATATTTTCTATATTTTCCATATAGTCCAAGTGTGGTCCAAACTTGAAGGTCAGCATCAACACCTTTCTCCTACTATGAAGCATTTTGCTATTACACCCGACTTCATTTTAATTTCGATACAACTGGTCTCAAAGGTATCACTCTCAAGGACATTTATTTCCATAACTTCACATTTATTACTGATATATATTATTGTAGTCATACCTTTCCCTCCCTTTCTGCTGGATACAGAGACTATATTTTGTATGCCGAAGTATTGTTATAAATCTTCCTTATAAATCTTTGTTATAAGTGTTTGATACCATTGACAGAGCAGGACCAGTTGAAACTGCGGCACCGATGACCCGAGTATCGGCAGCTTTGTGGATACTGAAGTCACCGGTGCCGCAGCTGGTCCTCTGACCTACAGGGCCCGGATAGTCTTCATGGGGACTTCGCTTTTCAGCAAGCACAGTGGCACGTGGCAAGAACAGTGTGTCAGCCGACAGTCGGTACAGTGGCACGTGTGTGTCAGCCGACAGTCGGTACAGTGGCACGTGTGCAGCCGAATCTCAGTGGCCGTGTAGCGCAGCCAGTGTACAGTGCCACGTCGGTACAGTGTGTGTCAGCCGACAGTCGGTACAGTGGCACGTGTGTGTCAGCCGACAGTCGGTACAGTGGCACGTGTGTGTCAGCCGACAGTCGGTACAGTGGCACGTGTGTGTCAGCCGACAGTCGGTACAGTGGCACGTGTGTGTCAGCCGACAGTCGGTACAGTGGCACCACAGTCGGTACAGTGGCACGTGTCAGCCGACAGTCGGTACAGTGGCACGTGTGTCGTCGGACAGTGGCACGTGTGTGTCAGCCGACAGTCGGTACGGTGGCACGTGTGTGTCAGCCGACAGTCGGTACAGTGGCATGTGTGTCAGCCGACAGTCGGTACGGTGGCACGTGTGTGTCAGCCGACAGTCGGTACAGTGGCACGTGTGTGTCAGCCGACAGTCGGTACAGTGGCACGTGTGTGTGTCAGCCGACAGTCGGTACAGTGGCACGTGTGTGTCAGCCGACAGTCGGTACAGTGGCACGTGTGTGTCAGCCGACAGTCGGTACAGTGGCACGTGTGTGTCAGCCGACAGTCGGTACGGTGATACGGTGTGTTAGCCGACAGTCAGTACGGTGACATGGTGTCAGCCAACAGTCGGAACAGTGGCCTGGCTGGTCAGTCAGTAGTCAGCCAGCTATCGGCCGTTCGACTGCCGGTTATCGCACACCAACCTTCAACGGGGCTAACCAAACATCCCGACAGGCCGCAACTCTCTGGACTGGTCACCCACCCGCCCACGCAAACAGGCCAGGCCGGTGACCCCACCGCACCAGTTGGCGCTGTGGAACAGCGCGGTCCCTGCCCTGCGGCTACACGACCGCGTGCCCCATGCATCTGACAATAACAGCGGCGATATAGGGTCTGTTCCTGACCCTGCTCCAAGCTGCTCCGAGCAACCTGAGAGTAGCTGCTCCGTATTCCCGTGCGTTTTCGGATCAGAACGGAGTAGCTCCAATCTACTCTAACTTACTCCAACTTACTCCGGCTAAGAGCAGGGGCAGCTTGGAACAGCTTGGAGTGGCACAAATGTGGCGCTGACGATACATTTGCGAAGCGCTTTTGGGCCCCTGTCAAAAAAATGTGAATATCTGCGCCATATATGTAACCATAATACAAGCACAAACAGTTGATTTTTACTCCAAGTTACTCCAGACGTTCCAGCGCTCGCTTTTACCGAGCCTACTCCGAACTGCTCCAAGTTGCTTACATGTTGCTCTACTCTTTTTTTGGAGTAGGGTCAGGAACAGACCCATAGAGCGAACAAAAGTGGAGATTAAGATTCGAATTCCAAACTTCCAAAGCGTCAGTCAGTGAGACGGGCGCCGCTTTCCTCACTCACTCACTCACTCACTCACTCACTCACTCACTCACTCACTCACTCACTCACTCACTCACTCACTCACTCACTCACTCACTCACTCACTCACTCACTCACTCACTCACTCACTCACTCACTCACTCACTCACTCACTCACTCTCTGCTGAGGATGCCCATGATGGACGGTTGGGAACCTGGGTACAGTGGAGGGGGCACAGTCAGTCAAGTTACCGATCGCTATGCGACTCAGCGCACCCACCCGGGTGGTGGTGATGGGAGATGGGATGGAGGTGGCAAAATTGTGTTCACTTGCCACCTTTAGCAGTATGATTGTTTTTACAACACACATACATAAATTCATTATTTTGCCTTAATTTCGTTCGTCCGTTATATTCATATTGATCACAAGTGTAGTTTCATTCAGCGCATTCGAAAAACTGCATCAGCGACAAAAGCACTCCACATGCTAGTAATAGGTCCTCGCGGAGAAATCGAAGCAGTGTAGGTGCCACGGCGCGTCGCCATACCCTCGTCATACAAGCCTCCTACTCAGTGTACGCTGTATGCAGCCGTTCACGCTCCCTCTCTCGGACTGAGCCGACCATGCGGTCGCCCGGCCTCGGGACACGCAGGTCACGTGGCAGGCATGACGTAACTCCGCGACCGAAGGCTGCCCGGTGCAGCTTAGTCGCTTTCAGTGGTGGTGGTTGTTGGTTTTACGACATGTCGACCGTTGAGTCATGTAACGTCGCCAATCTCTCACGCCGATTAGCCGCGGGCGAAGAGTAACGACAGGTGGTACTCGAACCCACAACATTTCGATCGTGAAACGGGTAACTCACCCCTAGACTACTCGTCCCCTGGTCGCTTTCAGTTCAGCCGACTACACTTTTTTGTTCAAAACAAAGTTCCATATTTATTTCAACGAAAATACCCGATCGGCTTCGCCCTGGCTAGTAATAAGGAGTCCCATGTATTCCCATGCATCACCTATCCTTGTAACGCGGACCTACGCACTTCAATTGTGACGCCTGTTGTTCTCATTTCTAATCGCTACACGTCGTAAGAAAGACCTTTGTGGTTAATGCAACGCGACATGTAAACGTACCGAGTACATAATGGGGTTGTGCCCGGTACATCACTGTGTGGCGGTACGATGGTCGGCCGACATTACGATTCACGCCGCTCGGCTCGGCTCGGCTCCGTGCCGCAGTGCGGTGCGAACCAGTCGAGCAATTCTCCGGAAACGGCTGACATGCTGTGGTGATATGCCGCGACCTTGTTCTGGGCTGAGGGCGACTCACGGTGTCGGTCGACCGGGCCCATACAACTGCATATCGCTCTGTGTGGCGCTCTCGCATCAGCACGGAGACAAATCTAGGGTTGGAGTTAGGGAACTATCCTACGGCGCAATGTACTTCAAAGTTGACGCTTTTCTCAGCTAGATCATACAATAACTCGGATCATTTGCTTGCCTGAGCATGTCAAAACTAATGTAAGAGAAACGGTAAAACAGCGACGATAATGGTTAATGGCCATTGGTCTACTGGAGATATACCAAACGGTCTTCCAGGATTTCCAATTCCTTTCCTGAATGAAATTGTACTATGAATTAGACAGGCCGATTTCAGATATTATATTTATGCAAGAGATACACCGGAAGAAAACCGGAAAATTTATATATATATATATAACTCTTGCTACATGAATGAGAAGGGAGGCGCATATTGACGCATGCGAACAATGGAAGCCAAACAAAGATTATTAACGCTAAAATTGAAGGTAGACTGTTAGAATGTAGCAAGATGTCAGATGGGCAATTTAATATCATAGTTACCAGAATCTATAGTAACCACATAACCTTGAAGAAATAAAGAAACCTGAAATGCACATACATCTCAAAAGTTATGAGTTATACCGGTGACCGTTGGATGAATTCCATCATTGGTTTGCAAATGACTCCTGAAGCTGCAAAAATATAATTAGAAAAACTATGACGTACTCGACTTGAAAGTGTAATCATGATATAACCAGACTACGAAAAAGACACTAGGAAATTAGAATAAATGACGAGTACCTGACGCATTTATTATGGATGATGGACAAGGATTAGTGCTGGCTGCTTTGATGCTACTTGTTGACATAAATGGTCTGGCTAACAGTTTGGGACAAAGGAGTCTTTTCTTCACACAGGTGCCAAGGTCAAAGCCAAAGAGCAGACATGAGTTGCTAAACAGTTAATGGTTCGGAAATCCTCGATGGTTTCAAGCTAATATGATATAACTAAATGATTCGAAAACCAACACCAGCTATGCTGAAATTGCTAGCGAAAATTTATATATATATATAGATCATCAATTTTCGCTAGCAGTTCCAGCACACCAGCTACGCTGGACCGAATTACTGGTCGTGAGCTTATACCTTCACACAAACAATGCCTTCCCGATTCAAATTACTGTGCGTTGAGTGATAATTGGCAACAATTATACCTTCAATTGTTTAAACTGAAAGAGCAGAATTAATTTCAGAATGCAAACAGTACTTTCATTCCACAACTTGAATATGCATGTATTCAAGTTGTAGAGGGTACTAAAACTGTCTTTGAGTTGCATTTCATATGATTTTCAATCATCCTTACTTAAATTCCATCGCCGGTATCTGACACCCGGAAGATAGTTACGTCGAAATCATAACCATACTGGGAAATCATCACTTCCCATGGGGTCCTCTGACACTGTCCAATACAAATATTGTGCAAGCTCTTGACTGCAAAAGCTCAGGCCCAGCATCGATGTACCTCTGGATGGCATCGTGCAATGGGTTCGAATGCTACTGTTTAAAATGCATAGTGATAAAATTCTTCTAGGATAAAATATTGTAAAATTCGGCCTTGGCTGTTTGCATCGTTGCATCTCCACACAGTGTGGTCGGATTGAAATCTCCTAAAACTAGGAAAGGTGTGCGTAGTTCGGAAACTAGCTATCCGAGCTTACCCCATGAAAAACCAGTTCCAGGAGGCAGGTAAATGGATAAAATTGTTGCCGAGCTGCGAACCAAGTCGATCCGAGCAGCCATTGCTTGGAGATCGGTGTCCAGGGCCACCTTCCTTGCTCCTCACTATAGTGGACAGCTACCACGACACCGCCTTGCGCAACTGTGTCGGCGCTCCTCGCCTCACACCCGTCCCGTGGTGGACGGAGGAATGTCGTCAGGCAATCAAGGCAAGACGCTGCGTTTCAAAAGCCTTTGACCGAAGAAGTAGCACGTCAACCTCATCGCCTTCCGGCAGGCTAAAGTCGCCGCACGGCGAAAGATTCGAGAGGAAAAGTGTGCCTCGCTAAATCGTTCCACACCCGTCTCACAAGTCTGGGCTAGACTCAAGCGTATCGCAGGCAAGTTCAGTTCTGCCCCTCTGTCAGCACTACGGATTGGCGGCCGTGACGTCACCCTCCCAGTCGACGTGGCCAATAAGATGGCCCGCGCAATATCCAGTCGATGTCGGTGCAACAGTAGAAATGATGTATTTGCACGCCACAAAGTCGACCGTGAGAAAAAGTTATTGAACCCTTTCAGTTAGTTATTAGGGCTTTAAGGCGCATCGACTACTTTGGTCATGTAATTGAACCCTTTCACTCCTTATATGCTATGCTATACCGAACTATTCGCCATAGATGAGTTCCGTTCTGGTATTGGAATTCTTCGAAGCGTTTCTGAAGGCCCGACCAAATACGTAAAGACATTCTTAGGCATATTCCACTTGTACTTACTGCTATGCTGGAGACCCTGAACTCCTGGGACAATGGCGACTTCCCATCCATCTTACGTGAACTATCATGATCCCATTCTTAACGCCCAGCAAGGGTAGCCAAGACCTGACGAGCTACTGACCAAAATAATTAACACCATCACTCTGCAAACTGGTGGAGAAGATGTTTAATGTGCGCCTGACGTTGTTTCTGGAGCGACATGGCACTTTAAATAACGCAGTGTGGTTTTAGGAAAAACAGCAGTACTGTCGATCATCTGATAATTACTGACACCGAAATACGAGCAACCTTCCATCAAAATCTTCACGTTGGTGCAGTTTTTTTTTACATTCTAGGAGAGTATGACACCACTTGGCGCCGCGACATTCTCATGAAGGCGTTCAGGCATGGAATCCGCGGCTCCATGGGGCTCTTCCTCTGGAACTCTCCGTCTAGACGCGTCCTCCGTGTACGTATCGGAAACCACCTGTCCGAAAGATATCCGCAGACGGAGGGTTTTCCCAAGGCAGTGTGGTGAGCGTTGCGCTGTTCGCTATCCTGATTAATGATGTTTTTGAGTCCTTTCCTCGATAGGTCAGGAGGTCACTTTTCTCGGATGATGTAGCAATTTGGTGCCGCACATTCAATGCATCATAATGGTCCGGCAGTTGCAGCTAGCAGTATCCCATTTGGAAAACTAGAGCTCTGAGCACGGTCTTCGGTTCTCGGTTGCAAAAACCGTTGTGATGCCTTTTTATCAGCATCGCCGAATCTGCCTAGACCGTCTTCCAGCTGTGTGGGGAACACATTCCCAATCAGCGCGCTGCCTGGTTTTTAAGAACAATTTTTGACACCAGTTTTAATTACGAGGAGCATTTTGAAGCAATTCGAGATAAGTGTTTACATCACTAAATCTACTGAACATGGTCGCATGCACTTCCTTCTGAAGATACAGGAAAAAAACACGCTGCTGCCATATCATTCCTTCACCCGATCAAAGCAGGACTAAGCATGCTTTATATGATAGTGCATACATAACAAGCAAACGCGCACTGGACACACAAGCAAACGTGCATATAAACAACCAAATGCACACCACTCGTCTCTTCGCATTGTGGCAGGCGCTTTCCGCACTTGGCTTCCTTATGTAAGCCTTCTGGATAAAGCTCATGAGTCACCACTCTCGCCCAGTCGTAAAATTCTCGCGATGCGATATGCTTGTGAACTGCGTCAAGTCTCCTGGAACCCTGCACATGCGCACGTGTTCTCTCATCGCTTAATCGCATCATTCTCTCGAGAACGTACTATGCACGCCACCCCATTTTGCGTTAAGATATGCAGGCTCTTTGAGGACAGCGGGATTCTACTGAGGGGGATTATACTCCAATTTTACACAAACGCCGCCATGGGAAGTGACCATTCCGATAATAGATGTATCACTTTCTTCAGTTAGGAAGGAGCACGCTACACCACATGACCGTCTGTTGCGTTCCCTAGAACACATAGCCTCATTCTATGAACACGTCCCAATTTATACCGTTGATCCAAGATCGACGCTGGTGTGGGCAGTGCATTTGTTACTGAGTCTCTGTCAAGATCTTTTTCCTTACTACCACATGCAATGATATACACATCAGAGCTGGTTTCTAGCACAGAGGTCCTCAGTTTTATTGAAGTGGGGCTGGATCCCTCGCATGCCATCTTTACAGACTCCTTCAGCAGTCTCTGGGTACTAAAACAGTTTAACCCACCTGAACCTATCGCACAGGATGTTTTGCGGCGTCTCAGATTACTGGATAAAGCTGGGAAGTCCTCCGTTGGATCCAGAGCCATGTCAGCATCGCGAAGAACGAGGCAGCGAGTGCTGCTGCGAAATGATAAGCACACGCCCCATACATGCGTTCTATGCCGCGGGGGCGTCACTGTTCTATCGCAACCATTTGTCTTTTAAAACAAGGAAGTGCACTGCACAACAAACTACGTGCGATCAAACCATGTCTTCGAGAGCAGCCGTCGTCCTACCGTAGGACAAGGCGGGACGAGGTCGTACTCTGCCGCCTCCGACTGGGGCACACCCACCCAACACACCATCGTTTGGTCTGCTTGGAGGTCAGGCCAAACCGCATCGATGCCACGCACCGCTGTCAGTACGTGACGTTCTGAATTCATGTCCTCTGTTCGCCGATGATCGAAGACGTCTTTTTGGAGTTATGCAGTCGCTGTCACTCCGCGATCTCTTGGGGTGACCACTCGCACGTGGTAACCTCAGGACAACTTTTACCTTTCTCTCGGATGTCTACTTCAGAGCGATTTACAGTCCAGTGTTGGAAAAACTGGAGTTTGTTGGTGTCATGCATACCAATACATTTTGTACTCCAGGATTGTGACTAGACTAAATGAAATATTTTGTTCTCCAGAAGGGAAAACGAAGAACAACATTGTTTGGTCGAGTGCTACCATTCAAAGTCCATACCTGACAACAACTAGCAGTTTCCGCGACCCCAGCGCGCCGACCAGCCAACGTCACTACACATCCTTGAAAGGCAGTACAAAGCGTACAGAGCGGGGCGCCTACAGAGCGTGGTCGTCGGAGCCTAGAGGTATTCTATAGCCTTGCGCTGGAGTACTCGCCAAGAAGCAACAGAAATCCCTAGTTGGCAAATCTGGGAGTACTTGGTGTCACCAGAGTATATATTTTAAGCCTGGTTTCGCCAGTAAATGCTTTGAATGCGCAATCGAAGGTCGTTTTGTTAAAGGGACAACTTTTTTAGACACAATGAGCCCGTTCAATGCAAGAAAATCACTTCAAATTTCCTCAAATCCGCCCCGGAGCAAGCAAGTTCTCCGAGGCGATTACACCAAGAAACCAATGTCATTTGAGCACTTTTGCATGACTGTCGCATATTTTTTTTTGTAAATGTGTGCGAAGATAAACATGCGCCTTGAAATATAACCACATTTTGGGTTCATCGGTGTCAGTGAAGGGTCAGTAATACATGTTCCGAAATTTACTCCGACCCATTCCCTGTTTCCCCGCCCCATGATCAGTTGTACTTCTAGGGCTGAGGTAGCGAATCCGACCAGCTCTATCTAAGAAGAAATAAAACCGCCTGTGAGCGGTTTTACAGGGACAATTTGTACTCCCGTCTAGCAGCTCTAGATACTCCTAACTCGATCCTTGCTTCAACTAAACATTCCAGACATGAACTAAACAAGTACATGAGGGAACTTTTAATATTAATAAGAATGGGTTTGAATTCTTTGTCTCAGCTTTTTCATGCAAAATAACCTTCTTGGTGGTGAGAATAAAACTATTTTAGACGGACTGTTTTAGTATAATTTTCATTAAACCATTATATATTCCGAAACTCATATTTATAGACTTGCTCAACATGGATTAAGTATGCTTTTGTTATTATTTTCTCTACCATTGCGCCTGAAGTTGGCTTATAACCTCATCCTTCGCTAAATTAATAACAGTACAAATTATATATATATGGCAGTCGTTCGTTGGCTCTCATATTCCATAGAGCTGTGTGCAGTCTCCACGTAAATCAGAAACATGTTAAAATTTGCTGATGTCGTAAGATTAACTCTCCTTATTTTCACAGCATGAATAGTAAAACATATTTCGTTATTAAAACTGATGTAATAATTTTATTTTGTGGTCGCTTTTAACCTATGCACATTATTATGCCGGGTATTCTCCCTCTATCTTGTTCCTGAGACCACGTGACCTATGACGAAACTTCCGCTGTAAAACCGGCTCATCGCGACGGGACCCACTGGGGCCATGAAACGCATTTGAGGAGCGTTCGAGATCTTCGCCACCAATCCGTCTAAAGACAACTGAAGTTAGCAATAATTCCAATGAATCGGGGGTGAATTCGGCCCATTAGTCGTGGGACCAGTCCCTCGGAGAATTGTTTGCTGAAGGATGATCCCGGTTGTGTGGTCCGCCCAATATGAGTGAGTGCGAGTCATCCTGAGCTCTGCCAACAGAGATGTTATTTGTGCATTCACTCACATCAAGCCCATTCACCATAAATATTTGTTTGTGAACTCTGGAATTGCTTCACGCACCTACACTCAGGCAACATCTATCCCATTTCCATATATCATGGGTATATTTTGGGGAGTACTTTGGCTACTGAGGGCATTTCCAACTAGATGCATTCCTCGACACAATTGCACATATTCACGACTCAGCTGGCTGACATATTGCTGACTTAGCAGTTAGCTATATGTACATATATAATGCTTGTATGGTACATACAGCATGAAATGCTGACATTTATTTTTAATTCCATTAAAGCAATGCCACCTGGTTATGGACAACTCATTTTTTTAGTGCAGCAAAATTTTGGGCATGGCTTAGTTTGGCAAGATGTTCATGCATTCAAAAATGGTGACATTGGTTTTCAGCCCCACTAAAACAAGGTCAGTTGTCAGTTAGTGCATACCTGTTTTTTGTACTCCAGCCTTAAAAAAAAATTGTACTCCATTACCAAGAAAAAAATATGAAAATCCTACACTGATTTACATACCTACCGATACGCAGCACATTAAGCTCGAAATGATCCACCTGTATTGTGAAGGTTTGTGTATTACTGTTGGCACCAATCCTCCTAAGCTGTCCATACAACATTGCTATGGGCGCTGTAGGACCAACGCAGTCGAAGCGCCCATAAACTCTAATAACCAAACAACCAAGTGTCGAGCGCCACATCCTTTCGGAAAATTGAGTATCCCTTTATGCCACATCGTGAATTGGGCCGTAGTTTACAGACACATAGCAACAGGGCAACGTTGATTTGAAAATACCCATATTTCCTGGGTACTGTTCCCAAAACCTCTGAAGTTCCAAAGTTAAAAAAAAACTTTCGTATGAGCCTGCTGGGCGTCGCTTTGAAGCCATGCATACCCTGGATGTGATGAACTAAAGTTGACTAGAGTGGGGTGACTAGGAGTGATCATGATAAAACAACGCGCTAATTTTAAAGCTCTGGTTCCGTCCTCCTTCCGGAAGAGGGGACCGCTGTTAACCTCGGAGGGTTACCTCTACTCGGTCCCAGAGACTGGGTTTTGGGGCAAGACGCGGTGACCCCTCGCTCGGTGGAGAGCTCGAAAGTGGAAAGCCTCTTTCCTGGGGGCCTAACCGGGGCAGGTGCGGCGGTGGGCCCATCTCGTTCGCTGACAGAGCCGGTCCCTCCACTCGCCGTCGCGGCGATGGAATCGCAGGCCTTGCGGGCGAGCTTTCTCAGCTCCTTGGTGGCCCTTCGCCCGGGCCATCTCCATCTGAGCGAGTCGCACTCGCATGGCCTCCCGGGCGCGCAATACTATAATCTTTACAATAATAATAATCTTCCTGATAATGAATGTACGCATCGGATATCTCCATTGGTCGGTGGGACGACGAGGGAGGTGTGGAAGTAAAGCTTGAGGGTGGGGGCGACGCGCGGCTCAAGGAGAGGGGATAGGTTCAGGAAGGGAAGATGTGGATGCGAGGGATTTTAGGGTAGTGGAAGGAGTGCGTGGGGAGGCAAAGGGAGAGTGGAGGACGGGCGGGAAGTAGATGGCGGGGAATTCGAGGAAGGTAACGTTGTAGATGGAGAGAGGCCGGGCTTGGGTGGAGAGGTCCGAACTCTCTTGGACCGGTTAGCCTGAGTCAACTCCTCGCCTGCAGATGCTGCTGGGAAGATCAGTGATTGGTCATCAGGACATACATATGTGGTGGGTGGAACTTCGGCAGCTTCGGCGTCGTTTTGGGTTTGCTGTCCTTTCCTCGTAGGCGACGCGAGAGGCACTCCGAAAGCTCGAAGAAGATCAGTTAATTGTCTGCTCAATTTGGAGGCCATTTTTGGCACTACATATTGTGGGATTGTTACACTATTCTTGGTTTTTACTTAAATTTGATATTCTGGTGTGCGACTTTCCATAGAGGTCCCCGACCTCTCTAAACGATATCTTGTTGGTATGTTTCATGCTGATGATATCCCTTTCTTTTGGATAATTTGAACACACACGGTCGTACGAGGTGTGAGGCTCCTGCCCTTCATCGCAGTACACATAACGGGTTCTGAGTATACGTCTCAGCAGTGTTCATGGAAGGCACTCGTGCTCCACGCTGGGCGGTTGGGTGTGGTGTGTCCGAATACTGTGTGGTGTGTCCGAATCTCCGGCACCTGTAACAACGCGTGGGACGTGGGATACATTTTCGTACCATGACACACACATAGCTCACTCGTATCTCGGAAGGTATATCGGTCCTATTAAATGTCAAGATGACGTTTGTCTGAATCAGCTCTGAATCTTTCTTTGCTTTCATTTGTCTTGCGCCCATCACTCCGAAATTTGAAAGCCCTTCCATGATTTCATCCTCAGATACATCCCTCAGATCAAAGTAGTTGATAATCAGCCGCGATGTGTTATTCGTTTTATGTAGTTCCAGTGATTTCGATGGCATCGCTTTCCTTTTTGGCATTCTTCCGCCCACAGTACGCATGCTATACGAGCATGTTCTGCATCCGCGAATTCTACTGTAGAACTGTCCTTAAGCTTTTGACACATCAGAATGTAGCCAAATCTGTCGCAACCGTCCCTTCTATGGAAGGGTGACAGGGTCGCGAGTTTTTATTCCCTCTGAAAACGAGCATACCAGGACCGGGAGTAGATTCTGTGGAGAAGTCCCGATCTCCGTAGGGTAAAGGTCGGTCTGGCCCCTGTGAGATGGTCCAGGAGTATTTGTATTTATTGTAGGTGTCATGCAGTAAGTGTTTGTTTCCGCTCATCGAGGTGCCACACCACTTAGGGGCCCAACTAGTGGAGCGCCTGAGTCCCGCGGACGGGAGCACGCCAGACACGCGCGGACGGGAGCACGCCAGACACCCGCGGACGGGAGCACGCCACACACGCGCGGACGGGAGCACGCCAGACACCCGCGGACGGGAGCACGCCAGACACCCGCGGACGGGAGCACGCCAGACACCCGCGGACGGGAGCACGCCAGACACCCGCGGACGGGAGCACGCCAGACACCCGCGGACGGGAGCACGCCAGACACCCGCGGACGGGAGCACGCCCAGACACCCGCGGACGGGAGCACGCCCAGACACCCGCGGACGGGAGCACACCAGACACGCGCGGACGGGAGCACGCCAGACACCCGCGGACGGGAGCACGCCAGACACCCGCGGACGGGAGCACGCCAGACACCGGCGGACGGGAGCACGCAGACACCCGCGGACGGGAGCACGCCAGACACCCGCGGACGGGAGCACGCCAGACACCCGCGGACGGGAGCACGCCAGACACCCGCGGACGGGAGCACGCCAGACACCCGCGGACGGGAGCACGCAGACACCCGCGGACGGGAGCACGCCAGACACCCGCGGACGGGAGCACGCAGACACCCGCGGACGGGAGCACGCCAGACACCCGCGGACGGGAGCACGCCCAGACACCCGCGGACGGGAGCACGCCCAGACACCCGCGGACGGGAGCACGCCAGACACCCGCGGACGGGAGCACGCCAGACACCCGCGGACGGGAGCACGCCAGACACCCGCGGACGGGAGCACGCCAGACACGCGCGGACGGAAGCACGCAGACACCCGAGGAGCTATATGGAGCACGTGACCCCATTACCCGGCCAGGAGATACTCATCACCCCGATCTGGAACCAGCGCCGCCCACTCTTAACCCCTGCCGGTTAGGCCAGCAGACACCGGACCGGGGCCAGACCTTTGGCCTGAGGCGACAAGTCGCTTGCCCCGTATGGGGTCCTACGAGCCCTCCCCTTCGCCCCTCCGGGATATTGGTACCAAAAATGTGTGTTGCTCCCCCGTCACAACCAGCATCGTGCGACAGGGACTTCCAGGACTCCGAAGGGTTAAACTTGGTTTTTCGTTAGGTGTGAGATGTCGAAACGAGCACAGCAGGATATAAAAATTTGACATGTAATTAGTGTAATATCAAATATTTTTTTTATGTCTTTCAGACTAAATTTGAGTTGATGGTGTAGGTAATTGTGACTGGACCTTTATCATTTGTTTTGTGATGCATAATTTACGAATGGCTATATTCGGGATAGGGAGAATAATAACTACGATAAACTGGTATTGTGTGCCATATCATATCATAGGTCACCCTTTACCTGAAATTGCATTGCAAAATGTTCGTTTAACACCATTCCTTATCGAGGGCATGCACATGCTATTTGTAAACGAGATACTGTTAGAAAAGAGACATCATTACTCTACATCAAGGAGCAGGATGCCGATACCTATTGAAGAAGGATGTCGATTGAGTTAAAAAAGTGGCATATTCCACCAAATTTCACGAATAATCTATCACTGGGACTCCGTCAACCTTGGGGTGCGGACCGAAGAGGCAAACTGAGTTAGCGGAGCAGGCAGACCCCGCTAAAACTGAGTTGGCGGGCATGACCGGGGAAATTGCCCTACTTGCTCATAGTAGGGAGTTGGTGTTACAGGACCAGGGGAAGGACACGGATGTTGAGAAGGGTGGATATTGGAACGGGAGCGCATGGATTGCATGACGAGTGAGGCACTCCTAGTCTAGCCCCTCGCCATTGGATAGTCCGCATGATGATTGGGGCGCACAATCCCTCTCTCCACCACCCCGGAAAGTTGGTGACTCGTCGGGGGATATTTCACTGCTCCCGATACTACTTCTATACATTAATGCTTCATGATTTGCTGTTTTCGACCTTACTTCCATACGACATTGGAACCAGTATCATTGCATCAGTATTCATGCAAATGTTTAAGCATGACATTCCCGGACGAGTTGTGGATTCCGTAGAACAAATTGGAAACCCGTCTTTTCAAGAGGAGATAATTGCCACATAAAGTACTTTGCTGTCGGAAAGCATAAATGTTGAATGCCAATGTTGTATTACGAGTGTGTGAAACTAGCTTAATAATTCGCCTATGCTCCCAACGTCACCTGTAAGTCACCGTACAATATTCTTCACTTGCCGGAAACTTAGCCTATACAATTAACATACGGAAAAGGAATCCTGCCTTCCTATTAGCAGGTCTGACACAAATGAAATGTTAGGAGCAGCGTATCCTGTAGCATACATATTCACCAACAATAATGTCACGCAAAATCAACATCGCTATCGGCTAAATATGTGGCAGCAATGACGCACGAAGGTATTGTTTGGAGACTGAGCACACATGTAGTAGCAGTAATCTAGTAAGTATGTTACAGTTTGGAGTAGCAATGCCGTGTTGAAGTGACGTCGGGAGCGGTAAAATCCTAGCATTAATGTTGCGTATAAATAATGTCGGGATCCGTCAAGTACGTAGCAGGAATGTCGCGGAGAAGTCATGTAAGGAGCAGCAATCTGCAATATTAATGTCGCGTAAGAGTAGTGTCGGAAGCGGTGGTCTGCGGCAGTAATGTCGCGTGGCTGTGGTTTCGGAGCAGTGCTGTCGTTAATAGTAAACTCATTAGCAATAGTACCGGTGAACCACTTATGGAACGTTACTTTGAGGAAAAGTTCATAGCATATCCAATACCTTGTACTCTATTGATTGTATGGAATTTTGTCTAATATACTGGCATTGGATAATACAAGTGGAGAGGTGCTTGAAATATTGAAACATGGGGCCCCGACGTTTTAAGCAAGCTAGCCCACTTTCTGGTACTAGATTTCGGAATAAACCACCGTTAGACGAGGAAGAAGGCAGAACTCCGTGTGAGAATATTCCACTTATGCCTAATTTTACAATTACCCGCGGTTGAAAACGGATCAAAGCAGGGAACTCCTGAGTCTACCACCAGTGGCGGGCTGTGGGTGGGGCGGGAGTGGGGGGAATCAACTGAAAGCTTTCCTGTTGGGCTCACAATAACGTGGAGACCGTTGTGCATTTCAAGGGCATTTGGTAAAACCCTTGCACAGCACTGTAGGCGAAGTGCCCAAATATTAACACATTAATATCGACCCAATCGGATGGTACGCCACGGCGTTGCAAATCTTGGTGTAAGCGTCACGTGACTACCATCGACCGGTCGCGACTGTCACGTGGTGCGCGACCTTCCGCCGCCATTTGGTGTCGGTGCGCACTAGGCTGGCGGCGAGCGTGAACAGGTGGAGCTGCCACAAACGGAGCCAACAGGGCGAACCCTCACTGCCGTGACGTCACGGCGGGAGGCAGGTAATTCGGCGACGGGCCCGGTCTGACCGCGCCTGCGGCGTGTGAGCCGGCCGAGACAATGTGGCCGGCAGCGCCGCGGCCGGGACAGAGCCCAAGGTCGGCCGTGCCGCCGCGACCGCCGCCGGCCCGCAGACGGCCCGGAGCGGCCGCCGGCGCATCCCGACCCAACCTCCGACAAAGACCTCATCCGCCGCCGGTCCGCAGACGGCCCGGAGCGGCCGCCGGCGCCTGCCGACCCGACCTCCGACAAAGACCTCGTCCGATGCGCCCCCAGACGGCCCGGAGCGGCCGCCGGCGCCTGCCGACCCAACCTCTGACAAAGACCTCGTCCGCCGCCGGTCCGCAGACGGCCCGGAGCGGCCGCCGGCGCCTGCCGACCCAACCTCTGACAAAGACCTCGTCCGCCGCCGGTCCGCAGACGGCCCGGAGCGGCCGCCGGCGCCTGGCGACCCGACCTCCGACAAAGACCTCGTCCGCTGCGCCCCCAGACGGCCCGGAGCGGCCGCCGGCGCCTGCCGACCCAACCTCTGACAAAGACCTCGTCCGCCGCCGGTCCGCAGACGGCCCGGAGCGGCCGCCGGCGCCTGCCGACCCAACCTCCGACAAAGACCTCGTCCGCCGCCAGCTTGCAGACGGCCCGGAGCGGCCGCCGGCGCTCGCCGAGCCAACCTCCGACAGAGCTCGTCCACCGCACCGGCTGGAAACAGCAAAAACTCGACCTATTTTTAGGGCTGTGACCGGAGGCGAGCGGATGGCCTGTGGGGCGAGACCAGGGCACCGATCAATACGGCCGCGGCCCGGTCACCAACGGGTCACACGGCTGCGACGGCAGCGCCGCCTGCCGCTGACCGCCCACGCCGCGCTATACTGCGCCAACGAAGCCGGCCTGCCTACGACTAGTGCGGTACCGAGGCCGCCGCCTCTGGCAGCATGTTACATGGAATGGGTCAGGCATGGGACACGGGTCGGCTATGCGGCACTGAGCACTCCTCAAATGTCACAGGTCACATACAGGTCACGTGTCAATAGTCACCCGGCGCTGGGCACCCGTGATTGGTCACGGGTCACAACATAGAAGTAGAGAACAAAAATAGGAAACTTCGATTGTATTCTTAACAAGTTTGAAGGAAGGGATAATATAGTATGTACCTGGATAACCTTGCATTCAATTTTTCACCCCAGCATTTAATCCTTCCCAGTATCAAACATACCAGACTGCTCATGGGATGAAGAAGTGTCATATAAGAAAGAGAAGAAAGATGTATTTCAAAACAATACAAATTCGAATACATCACGACTCAATTGTGCTGAAGAATGTCTTCGCTACAGGCAATGACTTATTCATGGAGGCACAGGGGTAGTAGTGTAGCCGAGATCAGGTGTTCATGGGAGCGAACATATGAAGAGGGCGCCCTACCTGCTTAGCCCCCCCCCACACACACATACTTTTCCGAATTTCCTCGGATCGATTACATTGTATTCCGTGCTCAGATATATATATATATATATACATATATATATATATATATATATATATATATATATATATATATATATATATATATATATATATATATATTACGCAAATATAGTTAAATACGTCGGGAAATAAGGTACTCATGGCTGGCATGGCTAATGTGTGACCCGCAATAAAGGCTCAACAGTCCGGCAAAGACCAGAAAAAGCTGCTGAAAACAACCAAGAAAAGAACACCTGCTACGGAAAATCGCATTTCTAATGAAGGTCCAAATAGTATTATCTTGGAAACAAATCCTATTGCTCATCTCCGTGGACAAAAGTGTTTCTTTATGTTATCCGGTATGGTCAAATATAGTTTCATAGGATTCATTATAAGGTTCACAATTGATGCGCCTTTCAACACCTTCATCCTCCTCCCCCCCCACAAAAAAGAGGCGTGAATACCAGTGTGGAAAAAGTGCAATATTCGGGGATAGGGGAATTAGAAGCAACATGTCTGACCAGCTATCCCAAACACACAACATCGGATAAATTTTTACTTCTTTCTTTTTGCTTATGCGGTTTCACCACGGTACAATGCGAGGAAACTGGCACCGCTAGAGTGGCCGTCATCACAGCCGTCACTGGCCTGTTTTTCGCCATTGCATAAGCGATCGTAGCTGTTGGGATGAAATCGAAATTTAATTTAATTTAATTTCGATAAGTGAAAAATCATGCATGTGGGTAAGCAGCAAATGAAGGCTCCATACTTGATGGGTGGCCAAGTGCTATCAGTGACTCAACAGGTGAAGGATTTAGGTGTTATTCTAAACACAAAATTGGGGGCATCAGAACAGACCAAGGAAGCCAGGAAGAAGGCACTGAGAATGCTTAGGGCAATAAATAGGAATGTACCATACAGAAGTGAGGAAGCTTTACTGTGCATATGTCAGGTCACATTTGGAATACTGCATCCAAGCTTGGTCTCCTAGCTATGAAAAAGATTGTTGGCTTTTAGAGAGAGTACAAAAGAGGGCTACAAAAATGGTTAATGGTATAAGGAACCTGGCATATGAGGAAAGATTGAAGAAATTGAATATGTTTTCACTTAGATATAGAAGGGTGATAGGAGATCTCATCGAGGTCTTTAAATTTGTCCATGGTCTGGAGAGGGGATATATTGGGGAGATGTTTGAATTTAAAAGAAATGATGCAATTAGAGGTCATCAATTCAAAATTAAACTTAACCACAGCAGAACAAGGTTAAGACAGTCTTTCTTCACCAACAGGGTAGTAGAACACTGGAACCAGCTGCCAGAAACTATTGTAAGTAGCAGCACATTGAACGTCTTTAAAAACAGCATAGACAATCATTATAAGAATAGAGGGCTTGCTTTTCAGTATTACAGGGAGGGCTGATCGACGGATTTGGTGGGCAACTGGTTGAGTGTACACAGTGCAACCAAGAAGGGCCCTTGAGGCTCATAGTTGCACATATATTTTGTCTTTATGTCTTTTGTGTTTTTATTGAGCAACTGTGGTTAGGCCACTGAAACGGCTGTGGCCGCTTGGGCGGTCGTCAGCGCTAGGACAGCTGTGGCCGTTCGGGAGGCCGAGGCCACAGGGGTAGTCTCCGCCGCTGGGGGAGCGGTGACTTCCCAGTCATAAGCAGCATGATCGGACAGCTTTCAAGAAATTCCCATCTCTGAAGCTGGACCTCAGTATTACACGCACCCATCGTCAGTTCTCAAGAGCTCTATTAGCTCCCAGGGTGCCCCGATCCCGCAGGTGCACATCCCAAAGCTCAGGAGCACCCCAGTCCAGTCCTCTCTGGCTCTCAGGGGACCTATTCAACCATTACCATTTTCAATCGCCAGGGGCTCTCCCCAGCTGCTAGGGGCCCTTCCCTTAACAGTCTCTTGACAGTCATTCTAGATTCAAGCGTTTTCTAGCTTTGCCGCAGGCCTTCGGTATTCCTCACAATCATTGTTAGCCTTAGGGAGCATAATCCTTAGCTCTCAGAGGACTTTGCCACCCCTCAATGGCCCTTTCAAGTTCCTAGGACCCCTTCCGAGCTATCGATAGCTCTTGTGGTTTTAAAACATTCTAGCTATGTGGATCCCCATCAGATTTCTTCACAACCATCCCCAGCCATCAGGAAATTATGTTTTTTTAAATTTCTCAGGGCATCTTGTTCATCCATTAGACATTGGAGACCGCTCTCCACCTCAGGAAAATCTCAGTCCAGTCTCCCTGACTCCAAGATCCTCTTCATTCCTCAGTCATCGCCTGCTTTCAGTGGCCCATGATAACCCTCAATATCCTCCTGTATCTCTCACCGCAGGGACACTTCATCTCTGAGATGGGTCCTTACCAGCCCTCTTAAGCTCCGGGTGGGTGGTCCTGTTCATCCATCAAGGCCCCGTTCAAACGCCAAGAGTATCCCAGCCCTCTGTTTCTCAGACGTCCAGTTTGTTTCTCAGCTGTTAGGGACCCATTCCAACTGAGACTGCTCTTTCCAGCTGGCGTGGGTATTCCAGCTTCCGAGCGGGGTCTCTCCCTCTCTCCCTCTCTCTCCCTCCGTCTGTCCGTCTCTCCGTCTCTCCGTCTATCGGCATCTCCGGGACACCTTCATGATCGGTCCTTTACGTAGCGTTGGACCCTCCGCTTCAGCCCGAATGATCTCCTTGCTTCGACTTGGATCGTCTCCGTAGTTCGAATGCTTTTTTTATCGGCCTGATGTCCGCTATCAGATCTGAGCCCTTCTCCAGCAATGTGTATCAAAGCTGACCCAGTGCCCTCTCCCCTTCCCTCCGTCGACTCAGGGACCCCTTTCACCGCTTAGGATATCCTCCGTCCGGCTGGAGACCCCTCTTTCAAATGATTGGGTCTCCTCTATCTCGTAAGGGGCACCTGTGCAGTTTCGGCACTGTCAGCCCTTAATACCGCCCTGTGCCCTCTACGACGGCCTGAGGTATTTCCATGGCTAGGGGCCCTCCCCGTCGCCAAAGGGGCCTCCTTAGCAATCTAGGACCTCCTCTGGCAGGCCCTCCACATGCTAGGAACCCTTATACGGCTTGGACCCCTTCCATCGGCGCAAGGACCCATTCTGACAACTCGAGGTCCTCTCCGGCAACTAGGGCCCACTCAGTCATCTCAGGAGCCCTCCTTGACGACCCAGGACCTTTTCTGACAAGCTAAAAGCCCCCTGTCAAACGCTTGTGCCCTGTCCATCAGGTCGGGTGCCCCGTTCCTCAGCGTAGGCCCCACCGTCAACCTATGGGCCCTTCATAGTGGCATGGAGCCCTCTTCGTCATCTCAGGGCCCTTTGAACGATCCGACGCACCTTCCGTCGATCTAGAAGCTCTGCACGTCACCCCAACCAAGGGCCTCCAATATCTTTCCAATGACACTCTCCGTTGACTCGGAGCCCTCTACATCGGCCCGGGACCATCTCCTTCAGCCCTGGGACAATTTCGTCGGTCCAGGGGCCCTTGCCAGTCCCTCAATGTGGCGCCTGCAGGGGCCCCTTCAGTCCTCCAGGGTCTGCCACTTCGCTCCACCAATGCACAGGGTTCATGTTCCCCCTGGTGAATATGTTCGTGGATAGTAAAGTTGGTCTCCTGATGAATGGACGAAAAGTAGTAACCTACTACTTTTCGTTTAAAATTTAACCTACTACTTTAGTTTAAAATTTGTTTTGAAGGGAGTTTATGCGGCGCTTGGAGATAGTAAGCACATGATGGCACTGGCAAATCTAAGGGGCACAATGGTCATGGCTCCTCACCCTCGTCCCTCACCAGAAGATCCATTTTTCTAAGTTTTGCACTGAAATTACATTTTCAGTCTCTAAAAAAAAAACATTTCAATACCTGAATATTGTCCAAAGGAAACCTGACGAAACTGTTAAAATCCCAAGGATTTGCTCAAATAGTTTTATATTCCCTCACCCCACCTTCTGTATTGGTTGGGTGGGGGAGGTTGAGCGAGTCTACAGCCTGCGCAAGTGCAGTCTTTAACTCAATCTGAAGGATAAATAAGCTAATGAGTTTCCATTAGGTGTGCGACGCCAAAGAGGCTACAGTAGGATATCGACATTGACCATGGAATGTCCTTCACAATATTTTGCGTAGGCTCCTGTAAGCTTCATCAAGAAATCGTAGGATACTTACCTGTTTCGGTAATTTGCAGTTTAAGGTAATTTGTATTCATTAACAATTCTTTTTGCAATGCAATGTTTAAGAATGTGCTGAAAATGATGTGATCACTCATTTCCTCTGCAAATGCATCATTTACAATCTGGGGGAAAATAATACTAAAAATGGGTCTGTAGGTGGGTAATACGACATGAAAGAAACATTAAAAACAATCGGAAAATATGTAACATAAACGCACCTAACCCAACCTTACTATCTACGCAAGAAAACAAACCCAATTTAATGGAACATTTTCTCATTTTTTCACACACAAAAAAAAATCCATATTGAAAAACCTAAGCTTATACAAACTAGCCTGATCTGTTTCTTAAGAACACAAGATAGAATAAAACGAAATGCTAAATGAAAAAAAAAAACTTGCAGCAAAAGCCTACCGCACTGCTCCTCCCTCCCCCCCCAACTGATCATGAGAAACCACCCCTCGGCTTTATTCGCTTCATGGAGGTAAAATGTGTGTAAAATTGATCAGGGTTACCTTACCTTAAACTACCATATTATACCTATGTGTACCAGCCTTTTTGCATTGTCTTGTGTCTGAGGGCAATGTATAGATCTCACTGTGGGTAGTTGCAGTATCTGGAAGTGTATCATGAGATGCACGTGTTTCAATTTTCATAATAATGAGCATTTGTATGATAGTTCTGAAGCCACAAACACAACACTGCTTTAAGCACGAAACGCAGACTACCAGAGTGCGAAACTTACTTCTTCAGTTCACAGCCGGAGCACACCTCACCACACCTCGCCTCTGCGCCGGGTTGCATTTTCGCAATGATATCGAAACTTATTTCGCCGGATGTTCAACATGTGATTAACAGTAGTGGTATTAATGACGTCATACCAACAACTCCATAGTGATTGGTCCACGATTATATTTACGAACATAAAAGCATTACAACAACCCAGGGGGTGTGGGGAGGGTGAGTTTTAGAGGTGTGCCGCACCATCAGGTCACGTGCGCCACCTTTGCAGCGAGTGTGCTTGCCAAGCAAGGCCAAAGAAAGTGCGCATTCACGCTGTGAAGTTTTAGGCTATGGTGTGTGTGAGGTTTTGGGTACAGTTGGCGGGGGCTGGGTGGGGGACATATCCCGGATGTCTAAATGGATTTAGTTTTACCTTACTCCTCCGCAAGGTAATGGGTAGCTGGGTGGGGAGGAGGGATTATTTTGAGTGCCGAGAAAGCTGATCTTGTCAGGGTGTCGGCATTAGCCTACTCTTGTCGAAGAGCACCGCGGGGGCTTGCCGTGCGGTCAAGGAGGTGATTGTCCACAAAGCAATTGTTTTTCTTTGTTGTTGAAGGTTTCCCCAATGGGGTCCGCTACACAAATTTGGTCAGCGTTGGTTTCCGATGTATAAAATCACGCTGAGTTCAAAAATGCTCATATTGAATGTTGAAAATGCCGAAATCATGGAGAAAATCCACTGTCTTTAAATGCCCTCGGGGCAGTATTCACGAGTGACGTCACTCGATAGTAAGCCAAATGGCGCATACGAGACAAACAATATAAACGCGTATACAAGGTGGGAAGTTCATACGGCCTTGGGAAGTTCGTTCGTTGTGGAGGGTATCTATTAGTGTTCTGAGACATATTTTTCGCATTAAAGTCAGTCAGATTGGACTATTAACTGGAAGGATGGAGCCTGGGTATGTAAAAGCGGATTCTAGAAACCTCCCTGACATAAATCACATCATGGTAGCTGAGTTTTTCTCCAAGTCCGACCTCCACGTGTCTGCTGAGATCCGGGCGGTGAAGAATCAGAGGTGAGACATGATGGTTACAGGGGGGTTTGAGATTGTGGTACAGGAGGGCGGGGGAGCAGCAGCTGGCATAATTTATTGATATATACCACCTGGGCATCATATGCCCAGGTGGTCACAGTGGGTATGATGGGAGGAGTTTGAAATTGTTGAGTGTATTATGCAATAGCAAGAGAGTCTCTTATTAAGTCTGAACGCTTTATGAATTTGTGTGGGGTGTGCCTAGCAGTGGATTCAGCACCTTCCTTTGGGATGTGATGCTGATGAGATTGTCTATGGTGGCACGATGGGTGTGATGGGAAGAGCTTGTGATTGTTGAGGGTGTTATGCGGGAGCAAGTGAGTGGTGCTAGACAGGCTGGGATACATAGCTTCCTAGGAACTTGGGATAAGGATTGATTGGGGTGGGAGTATGTACATTTATAGTACCTTTTCTAGATAGGCTTAACCCAGATGGGCCCCTGTGGCTCTTATTAAGCCTTAATACTTTATGACTTTATGACTTTTATAAAAACAAAGGCAGGAAAACAATCTTTTGGTTACAAAAACCAAATAAGGCAGCTGATCTGGATGATCGATTGTCACATGAGCTGGATGATGGCCAAATATTTCGTAAACAGCATCAGCTAATCAGCGGTGGTCATAGTTTTCTCTACAGGATGGTGTCTGGCATTACCCACTGTCTGGGATTGCCCTGCCTTCCCCTACTGTACAAATGAGCATTGACAGCATTGACTAGGGGCAAAGGTGGATTCAAGGGGTAGTGAAATGAATCCATTGACAGTTATTGCATACACACACATTACAAGAAACGAAAAGTGGTCTCGCTGAGACCCAGCACCCAAAATAGGAGTTTTAGTCCCCTCACAGTCTGAGCAGTGGGCAAAAATTGTACAAATTGAATTTCTCCAGTTTTTTTCATTTTCAGGCAGAGGTTGAACTTCACAGCAGAACCAGGGAGCAGAAGACACCAAACTGTCCTTATCGTCACGCCTCGCCATTTGGGCCCATTTACGTCGGGGTTCAACAGCACGGGGTACTGGTAGGAATATTTTGTTAGGCGTGAGAGAGGTAGAATTAGTGCACTGAGGCACAAAACACCACTTATAAGTCACAGTTGAGCTCATTTTCATGGACTTTTACGCACAAATTCGAAACTCTCGCCAGCACGCTATTTCCCCACCCTCGTCAGGCGCAAATAACCTTGTAAATAATACCCTTGGCAGTCGTACTATCGAGTGACGTCAGTGCTTTGTCAGCCAATCAGATTATTGGAATTAAATGACGTAATTAATAGGTTTTTAACAATTTTTGTACTTTTTAGCTGATATAAATCACAAATAACAAGCACATACTGACTTATAATTTAAAGCACATATACCCAACATAATCTTTACCCGGCTCAAAAAAGTGTAGCAGACCCCATTCTACTGCAGCCAGTGGCGTCGCCACGAAATTCTTCCAGGGGGAAAGATCGAAAGGGGGCCTCCTGCTCCCCGAAAACGGGCCTCCATTGTGTTAGGGCCTCCTATTGTGTTTAGGCCCTTAGTGTGGTTCGGGAATGGGAAACATGATTTCATATTAATGCACTGTTGGTTCTTGGCATGGTGCATTATTTACTCAACACGCAAAAGCAGTAATCTTTTTTTCCGCTGAAAACTGTGACATACCAAGGTATAAATAAGCAATATGTGGATAAATACCTAAGTGTCCAAACCAACCTGCGTCTCAATGCTTTTTAGAACAGAAGAATCTTCCCGCTGGCCTCTAGATTGCAGCGAGGCTGATGCTAAGCATATCTTTCAGACATGTCCCATTGATCAACCCACCGTTATGTCCTCCAAGAATAACTGAATATAGCTAGATTCATCACCACTGTTATTTATTACCACCAGCTTGATGCCCTAAGCAAAGTTTAAGCGATCATTTCTCAGTTCTAGGACGATAAATTCCCGAAGGTGACAACAAGAAGTGGGTTACATTGGTTTTCTGATCGGAATCTTAGGAGTTTGCGAATTTTTATAAAATTTGGTGCTGGCTGCAAGGCACCTGTCAAACAAGTTAAAATAACAAATTCTTCGCGAAGTAATTCACGCGCCTGGGATTTCGACCGCAATTTCTTCAAAGGGGACCGAATCGAAATGAAATGATCACTGATCAGCTAAATTCTCCTGCGGAGGGGCTTAATCTACCACTATCTTTCCTGATTAGCCGGATGTCATCCCTCACTACCCCACCAAATTCTACGGTTTTGTTTTGGTATCACTTGGTAAATCAATTCACACTGCTGAAATTACACCCATACCACAACAACCGGATCGGTATCCGAAAATGTCCAGCTGGAGCCCTCCAAAAAAAGGAGGGATTCTAAAAAAATCAGTGTCAGGGTCGGTAAAATGGCTCTGGAGCACAGAACATATTGCCAGATGCCTTCAGAAATTGTGTACGCCCCCGAAAAAAACCGAATCTCGAAAAAATGGAGATAGGATACAAATACATGGCGTCAGGGTCTCGAAATGTCGGGCCGGAATTCAGACATTTGAGATTGAAGAATCAGAAAAGATCCACAATATAGCAATAGCATCGAGCCCAAAAGCAGGCGTTGGGTAACCGGAGCCACGCGCCTGGGAGCGATTAGTCAGGCTGGGACACAGAAAAATCGCACCTAAGCCCCAAAACCGAGCGCCCACAAATGTGCGTTAGAAGCCCTAAATAAACACAGCGGGACCCCAAGAGCACACCGGGAGCCGAAAATACAACTGACGCTCTGAAGCACACAACCTCCGAAAACGCGGCAGGGCCTCAAAACCTGCGTTGCTGCCCTAAATATACATACATGGAGCTCTACATGACATGACATGACATGACATGACATATACATGACCTCTGTGTGCCTTGAGAGCTTCTTGTGTATTTTTTAAAGTCCAGATATGTTTATTTATGGTTGCAACGCATGTTAAGGCCCTGTCGCTTTTTGGGAGACTATGTGCGTTTTGCAGGGCCAGTTGTATTGTCGGCACCCGTTGTGCTCTTAGGTTCCTGTAGTGTTTATTTGGGGCTTCGGACGCACATTTGTGGTGCTCTAGTACGATTTTGTGGCTTCGGTGCGGTGCTTCTTAGTCCCAGCGCGATTTATCGCGCCCAGGGGCGTGGTTCCGGGGACCCAACGCCAGTTTTCTGGGCTCAACAAAATTTTCGTGGATTTTTTTGTTGTTGTAAATTTCGGATCCGGACCTGACTTTTCGAGTCCCTGACGCCACGTTTTTGCATCTCACCTCGATTTTTTAGATACGGTACGTTTTCAGTGCCATACGCAATTTGTGAATGTATCTGGTTGCATGTTCGGCGCTCCAGAGCCATGTTCTTGAACAGGACATTTATTTTGTTAAATGCATTCTTATTTTGGAAGGTTCCAGCTTGATTTTTTTTCGGATACCGATTTCGTTTTTGTGGTCACACTGTTTTTACGTGTGGGCCTAAACGCCAATTTTGTGGATCTTCGACGGGACTACCGATGTGAATTGTGGGTCCCGAGCGCGGTATTTTTGGGAACAGATTTGAGTTTGTGGGAAGCGTTGTACTTAGCTCTTGCCCCAACGCGATTTTGGCGGTTCCTATTGCAAGTTTTCGAGTCTCGGAACGAGTTTTCGGAGGCCCGAAGTACTTCTTTAGAGATCCCTGCGCGAATTTTGGTGGACCGACGTCAATTTTAGTGGCCCTAGCGCGAGTTTTGAAGCACCGGCACGATTCTTGGGAGCTTATGCCTCTCAGGATAGAGGGAGCATTTGCCCCTTTGATATGCCACTGCTGCCACTGAGGAAGTATATTTTTGTCCCAGAGTGGCATTCCGGTTAAGAATTGATTTTTGGAGCAGCTGCAACTTTTGGGGCCCGGCGCACCCTTCCTGGCCTCCAGGGTGATTTTCAAGGGCTGCGACGCGATTTTTTTATAGAGTTCAATGTGATCTTTTGGGCCCCGACGTCATTTGCTTGGATCCCTAGCGCGAGCTTTAGCTGCCTCGGCACTTTTTGGGGTTTAAAACGTTTTAGGTTTTTTGGCGTCATTATTGGGCCCTAGAGTTGGAGTGTTTTTGTGCTTTTTGTGTATTCTTCTGGGTGTTTTTTACAGGTGGACCCATGTCCGGAGTGTTTCGTTGCTCTGGCTTCATTTGTTTTGGTCCCGATGAGACCGTTGTGGAATGGTACGACCCGTCGTTACACTGTATCTATTTTCATGGTCCGGTCGTACATTTTTGGTACACCCAGGCTCAGCATGATTTTCAAGGTCCCCGGCCGGATTTTTTGGCCCATGTCGTAAATTTGAAACACCCCGGCATGACTTTTGCCATCTCTTAGGGGTTTCTTGCAAATTATAGGCCTCATCTTGCGTTATAAGTATCTCGTCCCATTTCCTGGAGCTTCTTTACTGGTTTTCAACGTCTTATGTCCTATCCTCCTCCATATTCATTGTCCTCCTCTTTCGTCTTGAAAGGCCTTCTCTTGCATCCTGGGGTCCTTTACCATGGCATGGGGCTTCCTCTGATGACCCAGGGGCATTATCTGCCAAAGTGGGGGCCTCCCGCCACGCCTCGTGGGCTTCCTCTTTTATCCTGGCAAAGCCTTACCAGTCTTGAGGGAATCTTCAATTTTTGAAACCTCACACCCCTTCATACCTGTTACCACTCCCTGTTACCATCTCAAGGGCCTCCTCATTTTCTTGGAAATCTTTCTGGTCTTCGGGGGCTCATTCAGCCCTGTAGACCTACTCCTTTTTGGGGGACTCCTCTCGAGTCCGGCAGGGCCCTATTTCTCTTTTAGAGTCCTTTTCCAAATTAGAGGCCTCCTCTCACGTCTTCGGGGCCTTTTGCTCTGCGTTTTGATTCGAACTTCGCCCATCTTAAGGGTGTTATCGCATCTCCTGGTGGACTCCTCTTCTCTCCTAGGTTCCTCCTCTACCAAATTATACATAACCTTTCTTGTCTCAGTGGCCTTGTTATTTCCCGGGGACCTTTTTGGACATCTGCGAGCCTTCTTTTCCGCCTGGGGCTACCTTTCTTTTCCAATGGACTTTCTCCCCAATTTTAAGGCCCCCTCGTTCATCATAGGGTCTTATTTCCAACC
The DNA here is from genome assembly GCA_034440575.1 of Imbricaverruca yamaguchii. NCBI lineage: Eukaryota > Metazoa > Arthropoda > Thecostraca > Neoverrucidae > Imbricaverruca > Imbricaverruca yamaguchii. Next base: position 68,723 of record JAOTOL010000743.1, on the reverse strand, counting down.
TTGTGTCGTCCTCTTCCGAATTAGGTGCCTCCTGCCATGTCTCTGGATCATCCTTTTCTATTTTGGTGGAACCTTACTCGTTTTGGTGCCTATTTTTGCGTCTCCGAAACCTCATCTCGTATGCACTGGCTTTCTTTTCCGTTTTGGGGCCTCCTCTCACTTTCTGGGGCCTTAGTTCCCGTATTTTTCTTCTTTTTTGTAAAGTCAGAATTCCTGCCTTATTTTTCGACTCCTTGGCGCCACGTTTTTGCATCTCACCTCGATTTTTCCAAATACGGCATGTTTTTCAGTGCCATACGCAATTTGTGAAGGCATCTGGAAGCATGTTCGGTGTTGTGAAGTTCCCATTCCCAATGAGACTGTTGTGGAATGGTACGACCTGTCGAGCCACTAGATTGATTTTCATAGTCTGGTCGCAAATTGTTGGTACACCCAGGCTCAGCGTGATTTTCAGGGGCCCGGCTGGCTTTTTTGGGACCATATCGTAATTTTGAAGCACCCCGGCACGACTTCTCCCACTTCTTAGGGGTTTCTTGCAAAGCATAGGCCTCATCTCGCGCCATAAGTATCTCGCCCCATTCCCTGGAGCCTCTTTACCGGCTTTCAACGTCTTATATCCTACCCTCTTCCATATTCAATGTCCTCCTCTCTCATCTTGAAGGGCCCTCTTCCATCCTCTTACATCCTGTGGCCCTTTACCATGGTATGGGGCTTCCTCTGATGTCCCAGAGACATTATCTGCCAAATTAGGTGCCTCCTGCCACACCTCGTGGGCCTCCTCCTTTATCCTGGCAAAGTCTTATTAGTCTTGAGGGAATCTTCAACTTTGGAAACCTCACACCTCTTCATACCTGTTACCACTCCCAGCTTAAGGACCTCGTCTCATTTTCTTGGAAATATTTCCGGTCTTCGGGCCCTGATTTAGTCCTGGAGATCTACTCCTTTTGGGGGACTCGGGGACTGGGATGTTAAGGGTGGTATCTTATCTCTTGGTAGATTCCTCTTCTCTCCCAGGTTCCTCCTTTTCCAAATTATACACAACCTTTCCTATCTCAGTGCCCTAGTTATTTCACGGGGACCTTTTTAGCCATCTGCGAACCTTCTTTTCCGCCTGGGAGCTATCTCTTATCCAATCGCCTTTTTCTCCAATTTTAGGGCCTCCTCGTTCATCATGGGTCTTATTTCCAATCTTGTGTCGTCCTCTTCCGAATTAGGTGCCTCCTGCCATGTCTCGGTATTGTCCTTTTCTATCTTGGTGGAACCTTACTCCTTTTTGTGCTTATTTTTGCGTCTCCGAAACCTCATCTCATATCCACTGACTTTCTTTTCCATCTTAGGGCCTCCTCTCATTTTCTGGAGCCTCCCTTCCCGTATTGGGACCTCCTTTGTAATTATGGGTGCCTCCGTGCACATTTTTGGCAATCTCTTGATTTCTGGGGCCTCCTATCCTCTCCTAGGTGACTCCTTTTTAAAAGTATGGGACTCCTTTCATGTCTTGGATGCCTCCTCATCTGTGTCTGGAGTCTCATTATCCTCTTAGCAGGTTGCTTTTGCGTCCTAGCCCTAAATCTTCTCTTCTAGGGTACTCGTCTTCTAAAATGTGGGCCCCATCTGGCTGGTCTCAGTGGCCTTATCTCATTCTTAGGGGGACCTTCTTACCCATCTTGGGGCCCCCTCTTGCGTCCGGATAAATATCTCTTTTCATTATTTGCTATTGTACGGTCCTTTTTTCACCTTTTGTGCCTCATTTGCCAAATTAAGAATATCTTGTCACCCATCGGAAGCCTTCTCGTGTAACCCTAGGTGGCTTCTTGTCCGTCTCGCTGACATTCTTGTCATCATGGAGGTCTCTTTTTCGTCCTGGGGGCCTCCTTTTCGCCCTGGGGGCCTCCTCACAATCACTGTTCTATGTGTCTTATAGGAACCTAATTATATTTCCTGGGGCCCTCGTTGTCAGTCTTGGATCCTCCTGGACTGCATCATCTTCTGTCCCGTCGGGCTCCTTGCTCACCTTTTTGTCCTATGCATTTCCGGATAGCGGTCTCCTCAAATTACAGGGGCGTCCCCCCAAGTCTCAAGGCAAGGTGTGAAGACGATTGCCCCACTGCCCCCACCCCGGTGGCAACGTCCCTGCTCCGATACCTCATATCGTACCCACTGGCTTTCTTTTCCGGCTTAGGGTCACCTCTCATTTCCTTGGCCCCCCTTCCCGTATTGAGACTTCTTTGCAATGTCGGGGGCCTCCGTGTCAATTGTTGGCACTCTCTTTATTTATGGGGCCTCCTACCCTCCCCTAGGTGACTTCTTTTTCAAATTATGGGCCTCCTCCTGGAGGCCCCTAATTTGTAGAATCTCCTTTTCTTCCTGGGGGCCTCCTGTTCGTCCTGGGGCCTCCTTTTCGTTGTGGGGCTTCCTTTTCGTCCTAGGGGCCTCCTGTTCGTCCTGGGGGCAACCTTTTCGTTCTGGGGGCCTCCTTTTCGTCTTGGGGGCCTCCTTTTCGTCCTGGGGGTTCCTTTTCGTTCTGGTGGCTTCCTTTTCGTCCTGGGGCCTCCTTTTCGTGCTGGGGGCCTCCTTCTCGTCATGGGGCCTGATTTTCGTCCTGGGGGCCTCCTTTTCGTCCTGGGGCCTCTATTTCGTCCTGGGGTGTCCTTTTAGCCCTGTGGCCTCTTTTTCATCCTGAAGGGTCTCCTTTTCATCCTGGAGGGCCTCCTTTTCGTCTTGGGGCCTCCTTTTCGTCCTGGGACCTCATTTTCGCCATGGAGGCCTCCTTTTCGTCGTGGGGCCTCCTGTTCGTCCTGGGGCCTCCTTTTCGTCCTGGGGGCCTCCATTTCGTCCTGGGGTCTCCTTTTCGTCCTGGGTCCTCCTCAGATTTCAGGGGGAGGCCCCCCCCCCCCAGTTTCACGGCAGGGGGGGGGGTAATTTCTCACGCTGCCCCCGGTGGCGACGCCCCTGACTGCAACAGAAAGCAGTACTGACATGATTTTCAGTGCATCTGATTATATTTAGAGGTCGCCCTGAAGTGCACTTTTTGCCACCCGGTTATAACAGCCAAGTGCATTCGATAACTGATATTTGCACCTGAATACATTCAAAGCAGGCTGATATTCATTCAATCTATCATTTTTATGATACTGCATCGAATATTGGAAAATGCAAATGTTCTAATTTTGAATTGTTTGTAGGTGTAGTTTCAATTGTTTTATAAATTTAAAAAAGAGGAAATGTGGAAGTCCCTGACAGTCATACAACGCAGGTATGAGATAAACTAACGCTGTTACTATGACAATCACCTACAGCCATAAAATATCGCAATATGGTGGTCATGAGTGACGATGAAGCTTCAAAAGCAAAGTAGAGAAGGACACATAATTCCTCCTCAGTATTCGAAATATCGTTTGCCTTTCAAAATGTGCGTGTCGCACGTCGTTTCATCCGGTTTGCATGGATATGGTCTGGGAATCCCGGGGGGGTTTATGCTGATGCATAATTCGCAGACACCCACTGCGATGCCTGTGGGTATCCCAGGCAATACTGCACACTGGTATTGCCAGCAATTCCCACAGGAACTCTATATCACCCCACGGAGATTGTATAAGAATGTCGAGGGGATTGTAAGTGATCCCATAGGGATTCTGATGCGTGTGCATTGCACGCCCACCGGTGTGCAATGCACAATGCACATGCAACTGCATTTGGTTCTCATGGGGACAGCGAGAAGTCCCATTGGAAATGAGTCTCATCCCATGCGGAATCCCACTGGAATCACAAGATATGCCCATAGGGAATGTCCACAATCCCATGGTGGAGTCCCATACGAAACCGCATGGGATTCCCACATGATTGTCTCATGGGGAATCTCATATCCTGACAAGGACAATCCCGTGCGATTGAATGGGTCAATCCAGTTTTTTTTTCACTAGGGCAACGTTGAGGGGCACTTGCCCCCTCAAAAGTATATAAACAACTTTTGCACTTGTTCTACTACCAGAAAGAGCCGCATACCCATTTTGAGAGGAATCTATGAATATTCAGAAGTCGCGCTGGAAAAAAACACTTCGATCGGAGTGCGCCATGTGCCTTGAAATGAACAAATCAGAAATGGCGAACAGGATATCTGTACCCCGATAATGTTCGCATATTTTACAGTACCTGGCGACTAGATTATACCTACTTGAACACCTTCTTGATGATACAAGTCTTTGTCTCCTTTGACTGCGCTCTGCGATGATAATGTACCAGCTGAAGCAAGTGCTGCTTTCGCTCTTCTGACTCGACTGATGTATTATAGCGTTTGATGAGAGACTTTTTCATGTTCTGCGGCGGAATTTGCCACCCTGAGGGCCCTTGCTCTTTGGCATGCTACTTGATACGCTGCGTAGTCCTGCCTCTCCTTGGGCTCCTTCTCCTTCTAGATAGCTCTTATTTGTAGATTACCCACTGGTACCCATTTACCCATTGATAGATTACCCATTGGTAGATTCTGGAATATTGCCTGTCTGGTGACGGCCCGGCGGCACGTGTGCAGATCGCTGCCAATGGTGGCCTGATGGGGGTATATATGCATAGGCCATATCTCCATGTTGGTGACGGCATTGACATCAATGCGTGTAGATTGGCTGTCATCGGTAGGGTACATTTCCGAAATATTGCCAGCCTGGTGATGCTCCTGGCGGAACGTGAGTAGATGGCTCCCACTGGTAGGTTGCACTTCTGGAACATTGCCAGCCTGGTGACGCTCCTGGCGGAACGTGTGTAGATGGCTGCCGCCAGTACGACGCAAGTGCCGCCTCCGTCTGTCGAGCGGCGTCCGGCACTAACCTCGCCCAACACCGGCCCAAAATCAATATCATCTTGTGCTGCTGACGGCTCCCCTCTGCAGGCCCGCTTGTTTTTGCTACTCCCTTGCTGTTGGAAGCGACACAGCAAATTAAAATCGATACCGGTGGCGTGTCTGGTCGGTTGGTGCTAGCTCGAGTCGCGCTATGAGCTGTTCCGGATGGTATGAACCACCACGCATGGTATCACCAAAGGCGAGGCCCACTAGCTCCCACTTTATATGGGAACCGCTCGTAATCGTGGTATCGAGTATACGTGTGGTATTCGCCTCTACCGGGGAAATGTACGATGGGATTGGCTCCATTTGGCTACAGTGGAAAGACCATGAGACGCTGAAAGGGACAAATCAATCCCATCAATGTGGTTCAAACGTATCCAAACGCCTAGGATAATAGGCGGCATTACGCCATGTGAGCGATGTACCTACAAATCGATATCATCCGGTGACCATTCTGCCACGGCGGAATCCAGTGGCTCACTTATGTGAGTCACTTATGTCACGAACGACTCACTTATGTGGGTCCCTATTTGTGTGAGATCCAAGATATATAGAATCCTGGAGATATAGAAGGCCCAAAAGGCCTGCTAAGGGTCATGCAGGGGTCTCAAGACCTCCAGCGAGGCCTCTAAGATTGGGTGGCCGCTCCTTTACACGGAGGTAAGAGGGCTCAGAGGATCCGCTAATGTCACTGTAGGCGGCTCCACGTCTCCAGGGGGTCAGTCGGGCACTTGAGGGGATCCAAGAGAGGTGAGGGGTGGACACCCATCCCACGAAGGTGTAAACTGCTTTATGCGTGGATAAACCGGATGGTAAATGCATGCATAAATAATTATTAGCGTAAACACAATGTCTGAGTGGTGAGTCACACCCTTTCCCACCAGGCCTCCTTTCTCCTTGTGTTCCTTGGCACAAACAATAGTACTGGGTCCTTGGAAATACACAATAATCGGAGCTGACCATACTAGGGTCCCATGGCCCTGCACCCGACCATGGACTGGGTCAAATGGATAGCTACAAAGCCAACTCACCCACCCGGTTCGCTGAGCTTACGTGAAGAAAAAAAACTCAGAACTACTCTTGTCGATTCATCGTCCCTAACATGCTACAATCAGTGTGAAATAACTCCCTTTACATCTTGCTATATTGTTATATCTGGACGTCGCCATCTTCAAGAAACATAACCGGATTGCACGTGTTTACGGCCGATCTTCTTACAATCCGTCCCACGCTGACCCCGTACCAAACTGGCCACGACTCGTCCCGACCACCAGCGCTAGAACTCATACAGGTACTCGGTTGCTTAGCCAGCTTCCCCTCTCCCATTAAGCGATAAATTGGTTAATCATGAAGCAATTTTCAACATTCATCCCTCTCGAGTTCAATGCATCAGTTATGTGTTAAATGACTTAATTCCACCAATATCGATGCGCTTAGGAGCGATTTCAGAGTACGCAAGGCGACAACCGATTTTGTATGTATTTGATCCAACCAACTTCCATGCCACCGCATAATCATCGAGCTCAAGCTTGTTAGTTGATTCGGAAGACACCGTGCGGGTAGGGCCATGGTCCTACGAACTTCCATGACTTATGATCATGTCGGTTAGAGCTAATAAATTAGTACAAACAAAGCAGAAGGGAGTTTAGCATTTCAATTGAACACCGAGGTCCAACATTTAACAAGAAAATATCGAAATTAAAAATGGTTGATACGGAACCATACCGAAACAAGTGTAGAACACGACGACCATCGCATGAACCCTTGCCATATTCAGAATCTCATTAATTCCTCATTAATGCAATATTACAGTTGACAATACGCACCATCAACAAGAAGTTATTTCTACAACTTTATGGACATGTGTACCACATCGTTTCTGGAATACTTGTGACAACTGGATAATTTGGACGTATGATCAATGAAATGCATTCATTTTGCTCTTGTGTTTATTTCCTACTTTATATATAATTGCCCGTCTATCAATTTTGAATGCAACCGATACGCTTACTTCATATTCGGCACAACAAAAACTTGGTATAAAAGCAGACCATTGACAGCTGACGTTTTCATTGTACATTTTACCAACGTAAATGTTCGCGCGATATTACCATATTTAATTAAATCATGTCAAATACGCGTTAATCTAGACGCTGCAATTCGGACCGGTTCACCAAGACATTGACCCGATGAATTACGATCTGGCGCCTGGAACATTGTTCTGTACTTGTAGGTAGGTACTCACCGCTGCCCTCGCCATCCGAATCGGCGTTGGGCGCCTCCACCTCCTCCATGGGCTCATTCTTGATGGGCACTTCGGCTGCGGTGGCCGCCATCTGGGTCATGCTAGGTCGATGTCACGTCCTTGCCGCTTCCAGCCGCAGCGCGGCCCACCGCACCACACACACCCCCAGCAGCCAGTTCCCGGCCGGCCGACCCGCACACTGGCGCCTGGGGCCGGCCGCCCCTCCCTCGTGTCAGCCAAGCCGCCAGATGGCCTTCGCAGCCCAGGCGGCCGACGCCGGCGGCCCGACCGGCATGCCACGGTACGGCGTTGGAGGCCGCACAGCATCGGCGCGGAAACGTTCCGTTATTGGCGACTGTTGGGTCGTCAGTATTTGTGCAAGGTGCATTGCACACGTCGCCATCGTCCAGTATTTTGAACATCTGTTTTGACCATGCCCGTCAGAACTCAGGTTTAGACGTGTTCACGAGGGCGTGCCAAAGCTGAGATCGGGTCCCCTTCAATTCTGTGTCTCTTTGGCTTTCCCGTGCAATTTTGACAATTTTTAATGTTTCCATTTCACTGGGCCTACATCTGGTTTAACAAATGGCACCTTGTCTCGTTGCGAAATTTTGCTCCCTCCCTCCCCGCACCAAGCCAACCACCGACGGCCGGTTTGGTCACAGCCGATTGCGGGATTTGATACCAATTAATTTACTTGGTCGGGGTAAAACGACAATAACGCTATTCTGCGACAAACGTACGTATGACAGACAGATGTAAGCAATTTTACGCACGGAGACATGTACGTAAACGCAGAAGCAAGCTATATATATATAAGAATTTGTCTTCTCTGCAATAATAGCAGACGATAGCAGCTTTGCATTTTCAATTGGCCGCATTTAGGATTATGCACCCAGGCATTAGATATTTGCTGTTTTCTCGAGGATGCTATGAAGGTCTTTTGAAAAACTTCACAGATACCTTCTTGAAGGATCCATGAAACATCTGTGATCCGTGAAGCATTTGGAGCATCTGAGACACAGCGTCTTTGGAGATTCCATGGATGTTTTTTCGTCAGTGGTTGGATGCCTCTTCGGAGGACTCTGGATCCTTGACAAGAATCGCTAGAAAGCCTCATTTCAGAGCCCGCTTTACGAAGAGGCTACGAACTTTTTTAGACATTTATTCCACCAAGATTTCCACTAAGATTTCACGAAGACCCCATCGGATTGATCGGAAATCCCATCGGACACACATCCCTCTATGGGATTGATGGAGGTCTCTTCGAAGGCACTGAGATGCTACTTGTGAGGCTTCATACACTATCTTTAATATTGTCTTCGGAATTCCCCAGATAACTATCACATGCTTTTGTCACTGTTAATTATATATTATATACATATACATATATATATATACATATCATTCATTAATTTTCACCCTCCTCGAGGGACATTGACCTGATGAATCCCTAGGGCTGGTGTCACTAATCTTGAAACTGAACTGCGCCAGCGCCCAGCCCCAGTAGCTTAATGATTGATTGTCCATCAGCTACAAGCGTCTTATGGCTGGAGCTCCAGGAAATAATTTACCGGCTCTTCAGTTAGTCTGATGTCATTGGTCTGCAGGGCTTTTTAATATGGAATGAACAAAGACACGAAATGAATGTAAAATTCATGATGTACCTGCATGTTTGTTCTACCATTATGCAATTACAACGCTCAATTAGTCTTAACGGTGATGAATTACAGCAGTAATGCAATGTATCGTTGGAGATATATGTCTATCAACTGGTTCCGATATTTCGGAGATCGTGGGAGATTGAATGATCACCTTGGTCCCTGAATCTGCCCTTGCCCATAGTCCTCAATATACTGAAAATCACATTTGCGGTTAAATGCTGGGTGCACAGGGGGCCAAGACGCCTCTTGGGGTGGTCCAAAACGATTGAATCTAAAGTCAATAAATACTAAATGTCCAATAAATATCACCCGATAGTTGATACAATTAGTTCTTTGCCCACTCACCCACCTCTACCCATACAAACGCACTACTTGGAGACTAGATCTGTTTAACCGCCACCGATTTGAGGAAAAGGCATGCACGTAAGATGGTATGCGTCCAGTGGTGTCGATTTTTGAAAAACATTGGGGGGGGCGAAGTGTACCGGACCCCCCCCCCCCAACCAAAAACTTATCGGATTTCGCCCACTATATTTTCCGACGTCAATAATTCTTATTTTTATTTGACGATGTGTATGTTTATGTTTATTCAACATCCTCGCCAACGTGAAAAATCGTCCAGTAACAGGTGAAGTCACATAAGCGAAAGAGCAGTGTGCCGTGCATGCCAACATAAAAACTGTGAGTCGTAGCATGCGACTACAGTGTCATACAGTGTATTCGGGTCCATCGTCATCGTCATCGTCATCGTCATCGTCATCGTCATCGTCATCGTCATCGTCATCGTCATCGTCATCGTCATCGTCATCGTCATCGTCATCGTCATCGTCATCGTCATCGTCATCGTCATCGTCATCGTCATCGTCATCGTCATCGTCATCGTCACCGTCACCGTCACCGTCACCGTCACCGTCACCGTCACCGTCACCGTCACCGTCACCGTCACCGTCACCGTCACCGTCACCGTCACCGTCACCGTCACCGTCCCCTCACTCCAAGCACCAACAAACACACAACGGCTCAAATATAATATTTCTGCGCCCATATGCAGGCTAAAACACACCGGCCTTAATGGAGTATCGGAGCACAGCCGGCCTGAACTGTGATGACGATGGGTGAAGGTATTTCCTTGGTGCATAACATTAGGGAGGGACGAAGCCAACGTTTTGGTGGGGTGAGTTCAGAGTCGGGAAGTCCTCTATCTAAGCATAATCTGTTTGTTTACGGTACAAAATATGCTGGTTAGTATCAACTAAGTGTTATATGTAGCAGGGTGTTTTTCTTCTTTCTTCACTTGGTTTTCTTATCAGCATAAAAACAGCATAAGTTATTGGGGGCCAAATCAGTATTGAGGGGGCCAAGATCAGCATTGGTGGGGCCATGGCCCCCACAAAAGGATACAAATCGACACTCCTGTATACGTCATTTCAAAGATGCATTCGTGATTCCTGGATGCATTTGTCATCCACCCAGGAATTTGTGATTTCTTCAGGTGTGAAGAATCATCAGTTCTCCAAGTGGGATTCAATTCAGAATCAGCATGCAAAATCATCACACCGGGAAGTTTTACGGGACGAACTACCCAGAGATAGGACAGGCTGCTCTGGTGGGCTCAGTTGATGACTAGGTTTAAGCAGGCGGTGCAGTATCGCGGCGCAACTGGACATCACGTGCACCTGCTAATGCACCAAGGCCACCTCTATCGCGAGGAAAATCAACGGAGAACGCCGAACAGAACCGGTGTGGTCATCGTCATGACTGGTCTGACCCCGTGCTGCTGACAAGGCTGGTCTGGCACAGTGCTACCGACACGCTGGTTTGGCCCAATGTTACTGACACGACTGGTGTGACTCAGTATTACTGACCCGGCTGGTGTGACTCAGTGTTACTGACACGGCTGGTCTGACTCAGTGTTACTGACACGGCTGGTCTGACCCCGTGCTCCTGACAAGGCTGATCTGACACAGTGCTACCGACACGCTGGTCTGGCCCATTGTTACTGACACGACTGGTGTGACTCAGTATTACTGACCCGGCTGGTGTGACTCAGTGTTACTGACACGGCTGGTCTGACTCAGTGTTACTGACACGGCTGGTCTGACTCAGTGTTACTAACACAGCTAGTCTGACTCAGTGTTACTATCAAGGCTGGTCTGACTCAGTGTTACTGACACAGCTGGTCTGACTCAGTGTTACTGACACGGCTGGTCTGACTCAGTGTAACTGAAACTGGTCTGACCTTACTAACACAGCTAGTCTGACTCAGTGTTACTATCAAGGCGGTCTGACTCAGTTTACTGACACAGCTGGTCTGCCTCAGTGTTACTGACACGGCTGGTTGACCAGTGTACTGACACAGCTGGTCTGACCCAGTGTTGCTGGCACGGCTGTTCTGAATCAGTGTTACTGACCCGGCTGGTGTGACTCAGTGTTACTGACACGGCTCGTGTGACTCAGTGTTACTGACACGGCTGGTCTGACTCAGTGTAACTGACACAGCTGGTCTGACTCAGTGTTACTAACACAGCTAGTCTGACTCAGTGTTACTATCAAGGCTGGTCTGACTCAGTGTTACTGACACAGCTGGTCTGACTCAGTGTTACTGACACGGCTGGTCTGACTCAGTGTAACTGACACAGCTGGTCTGACCCAGTGTTGCTGGCACGGCTGTTCTGAATCAGTGTTACTGACCCGGCTGGTGTGACTCAGTGTTACTGACATGGCTCGTGTGACTCAGTGTTACTGACGCGGCTGGTCTGACTCAATGCTACTGAAATGGCTGGTCTAACCCAGTGTTACTGACATGGCTGGCTGACGTCCTCATCCTACGCAACTGACATAGTCGTACCCACCCACGGCAGTGTTGAAGTGGTCAGCACGCCACTGGGCGCCGTGGGCTCGGTTGTGCCCCGCTCTGCTCTCGGTTGTGCCGCGCTCTCTTGTTTTTGTGCGACGGCTGAGGCCGCACGGCGTCAGCCATCGTCACCAACCGCTATCGAGCCCGTGCTGCGTCCTGACCCGCTCCTTGTGCTGACCTTCTCGGTGGCATGGCCCGCGTCGTGTCCCATCCTTGTACCGGCCCGCGCTGTCGACAAAAGCGTCGGCCGCGGTAGGCACCGCCAACAAAGGGCCTACTGGTCCACTGAACTATTGCTCTCCGTGGACAGCCAGGACCGACCCATTTACCCTGGAATCCGCTTTATAGCGGGGAAAAATGCACAGGTTATTCACTATTCAGGCCGTGCTGAAGGGCTGGAGATAAATATCGTGCAGCGGCGACGACGACAGCGCAGGACGGTCCGATCGAGGCCACGGTCGGACGCGCACAAAGCTGGTTACTCTGGCCGCTCCATCTTTGTGTCCAACGACAGCGACACCTGCCCCCTAACCCCACCAGCCAGCGACGACAGCCGCACTGAGGGCATTCGGGCTCTGTCCTTGGAGACCAGACCAGCCCTATCTTCCTCCGCTCAACACGTTATTTTAAATGACGACCAACCATGCCGCTACCACACCCACCTCCCCATCCCTACCACGTTGAAGGAGAAACAAAAAGACGAATTTCGCTCACTCGGGCCCTCCTCTTACGAAAATCCCGGGTGCGCCCTGATGGTGCGTACCACAGCGGTCGAATGATAAGGGTTCGTGCCATTGCAACATTAGCCCTGATAAATAACAAGATTGGCTGTTCTTTTTAAACTTATATTTTTAATATTGTTTGGTAGCTTTTGCTGCATGTTTTTCCTGCATGTTTTAGCTGCATACCGTTTGGAGAAAAGTAATGGAAAGGGTCTTAGGCTGGAAAAAAGGCACTAAACCGTTACAGGGCCGTAGCTAAATACAATAAATTAATCGCACAGAGAAAGAAGAGAGCAATCGGGTAACAAATGAACACGGTCCCATTCGTATTTTGTTTCAACTCCTAGCTTACATGTTTCCCCAGCAGTGCCGCAGCAGGCGTCACATATGCAAGTTCCAGATAGGCGCGGGCGGTTTTGATATTATTGAGCCAACAAGGATATATTTTAAAGTAGCATGAACTCTCAAGTTAGTTTCAATTGTTTCTCCGTGGCGAAATTTCCGACAATGAATGTTTGCATTTCTTGACAATGCAGCGTAATGTCATCTTCATGGAGACTGGAGCAGCTGTCAAATACTTTTCAGCGGGTGCTGAAGAATGCTTCTCAGCTCATGTCATGGGTAGTGCCAGGAATAAGTCTTGGTAAATTCCATAACACACGAGACCTCAGTGGACCGGAATCAATGACATCTTCAAGACATGTAATTACTTGAACACGACCAGAACACATCAGTGGAAAATTGTACTTTGTCAGGCTACAGATTTGCATTATCGCAAGGCTTTATTATAGTCTTAGGTTGAAATCCCTTGCACATATGTTGATATATCTTAAACAAACGTGACTCTGGGTGTCCTTTGGTGTCTTCAATACCATGGGGGGAATCATGGGTGGCCTTAAGCAAGTACGTGAAGTTTACGTCGTATTTGTATTCATATTTAACGTGTTTGCCAGAGTCGCATTTGTATTGGCATCGGCATTCAGCGACGGGCTCATGATCGTTCCAATTAATAACCACAAATGCTTCCGCTTCCACTGAACACGCTACAAGCAGCTACATAGGTCTCACATTACCACCTTAACGGTCAAGATCCAATGCAAAACGGTTTCTTCGGTTGAAACCCATTTTTTCTTTTTCACCCAAACCTGCCCAAATCTGGTATCTCTAGCTGAACCATCGCGCAACATTTTAGGCCGGTATATGTCAAGGACACACTTCTTGGTTAGCTCGATTTATGAGATGGCAATATTGAAGCGATATGGACTGAACGCGAGGTTCGGTTGCTATCGCTTTAAGTTCCTTTAAAATTTCGTCATTCGACGTGACTTGTTATGCGGTATCAGAACTCCGGGCAATCGAATGATTTCTTTCAAAGGCAAAGACCAAGCTGATCGTCCGGTCCGCTCATTTTTCTTTAGTTTTCGCTTAAGCCCATCCAAATCTGGTATCAAGCAATAACTAGTAATATTTATATTTGTTTATATTTATATAGTAATAGTAATATATATATGTATATATATATATAACACGTAGTCACGTAATCGAGTAATATTTCAAACCGGGATATGTCAACGTCAAAAATTTTATTGAGTATTTCGATGACCTCGCGTTTCGTCGCTATGGCTTCAATTTGCATCATGTGGGTGTCTTTCGACGTGGCCTGCCTGCCGTACGGCATCATACTTTTTGGATATCGAAATAATTTCACAGGTGTCGAAGATCCAGTGTGTGTACATCTGTTTTTGTTTGCAGCCGTGGTGATAGCAGGCACTCATATCCTATATGACAAGGAGCTCCCCAAGAAATCCGTTGTTCAGAGAAAACCTGCTCGGACGGCGCTCTCTTCGCTGGCTTTTAATTTACATTGTAACTTTTTCCAGACTTATAAAATATAGATTTTTTCTTTCAAATTGTTCGCTTTCCTCTTAATGGTTCAACGGAAGTTGTCAAATTTGGAAGGAAAGCCACACGTGAATACGCACACTTATATACCCAGCATGAGTTCATAACCACGAGAGAGCAATGTAATCACGGGTGGATCCAGGAATTGCTATGGGGGCACTTGTCTGGAGGGGGGTCATTTGTTTGGAGCGGACTTATAGCGCCTGCGAAAGCGCCTGGAGGGGCACCTCTGGCTGCAAAATTCGAGGAGGTACACAGAAACCTTCTTCAGATGGGCGCCTCTTCCCGGCGCTATAACTTCCTTCACGGGGGCACATGCCCTTAGTGTCACACCCTTTATCCGCCCTGGTTGTCACTGTATCGAAATGTGTCCCCGTAAAATAGGAAAGCATGGGCAAAGTTATTGTATGCCCAATTTTACTACAATAAAACCATCGTCCAATATTTTATGCTTTTCTTGCAACAAGATGGCAGCGTTGAACATACAGCATGGCTCGATGGTGACTGTGAAAGTTTGCCAGCACATACGACAGAATGCTAGATGTTCACAGGCAGTGATAGGGAGTGGAAGTTAGTAATCTTGGAGGAACATTTTGTAATAAATTTGCAGTATCAGGTTCTTTTTTGTTTGTTTGATTATTTAAAACACAAATTCTTTGGAATACCATGTTTATGAAGGTGACTAAGATGATGGGACGACATATTTTCCGTGCAAATGCTTAGTTTTCAGGTTGTGAGCAAAATAATGCCAATAAGGTGCTTTGAAGTAGGCAACATTCCACAAAAATAAATGTCAAAACATAAAATAAATGCAATATATCCTAACCTAGCCTAGCCTAACTTACCTTTATATAAAAATTAAGGAAGTACAATTAAGAAAATGTAAATTTATGTTCGGGAAGTTCTCAAAATTAGAATATAAACCTAACTCATCCTAACCTAACAGAGCGTAACCTAAGCTGCTTTTGAGGAAAAATATTTTTTTAAATGAATAATCTTTCTTTAACCCGCGCCGTTTCGGGGGGGGGGGTCTTCAACTGCCCCCTCCTCAATTTGGCATGTTGTGTCCAACTTTTGAAGTCCGTTCATCTAGTGTCGACGAGTTAGTCTAGGTCAAGTGAGGTCACCTCCAAAAAAGTTCCACCAGTCGTCACGCTTTAACGGATGCAATTTTTCTTGGAAACCTTCAACGTTTGCTGATCTTTATGAATGCAACAAACCGTGCGAGAGGAATTTGTCATTTCTTCCGTTTTTGACTCCCTATATATTTTTCATATTTGCCTGTTATAGTTCAAATTGAGGATTATGGATAAAGTAAGCCTTTTTATACAGCAAGTTGACTTCGAACAACGTTTGTCCGTCTGCTCTACCAATGATAAGAGGAAAATTTAAGAAAACTTGAAAATTCAAAATTTGAAAATAAAGAAAAGGCTTTTTGGGTGGCCAAACATTTGTTTATGGCCTGGTCGATTTTACTGTCCTTTCCTGATTTCAAATTTGTTTTCTTCAAACATCCCCAAAGTGAACTCCCCGGAGCCAAAAATACAATGTAAGTCGTGAAAATCTAAGACCACTAGTGACGTCACACAGGGAATTTTGATCCCCCCCTCAGAGATGGGTGTGAGGATCTGGCCGGAGAGACCGGAGAGTTAAGGTGGTAACAAGAAAAGCTCGTACACGCATTTGCCTGCATAAAACAAACAAATGGGTTTGGTGTGGTTGGGTTGGGTTAGTTTACGTTTTTAGTTAAAAAATGCTTGCTATACAAAACTTTCATTTGCACAGAAAATAATTGGTCCCATCATCTTAGTCACCTTTATAAACATCGTATTTTGAAGAAATCCCCCCAAAATAAACATACTGCAAGTTTCCAATTTTGTCCGGAAAATATCATTTTTTCACAAGGGCAAATCCCAAAACCAGACATCGAAAAGAAGTGGTTGAAATCCATTTGTTTATTTATGTAGTCATTAGAGGGCTGAACCAGATATTAACCCTCGCACGTATAGGGGGAGGTGGGGGGGGGGGGTGCAGCCCCCACTAAGGTTTTTTGTGTATTCCTTCCAGACCGATGGGCGGATCGCTGTGAGATTTTCAGTACCCTCTGGGGCAACCTTTGGCTACTTTTGATGATTTTTTTTTGGAGGTCATGTCAGGTCACAAAGTTATGAGGTAATAAAGTGGAGCACCTCCGACCAGGTTTCACCAAATACGTGATTATCGCACGTATTTTGTTACGTACTTAGCGTAATTATGGGCATGTAATGAAAAATACAGATGCCCAGATGGGTTCCCATTGAAAAAATAATGTTTAAAAAATCGGCGACCTCAGTTGACCTCGTTAAACATTTCGACCTTGTTTAGCTGACCTACAGTAATTTTTCATGTTGAATTCGAATTCAGCGTCCATTTTGACCATAGGGAACTTTAAACTTCGAAATTGGAACCACTTTTCAAAAAGTTGGATATCTGGGGTCACGTTTTGACCTCATTTTGTGCATGACATATTGGACCGATCACATCGTGTAACATGTCGTTATGTTCGCAAGGTCCCAACAAACATATTTCTGGCAATTTCGTGCATATTTGATTATTTATATGATTATTTTATAAAGGAAAATACAAAAACAAATAAATTTTAGACCTTTGACCTGACCTGGAAGGTCAGCCATTAACCTTCGAAGGTCACACTGAATTCCAATCGCGAGATCTCGTCCAGACCTATAACTTTGGCCTTTGGTTCATTTTCGTAACATGCACGGTTTCGAATCGCCAGGGGGGTCGTACCTCCCCCCCCCCCATATACGACCGAAGCTGTTAAATGCCGAATACTGGCGAGGGTTAAAGGAGCTAAGACCCTCGAGAAGCACGAATACAGGAGACACGAAGCTTGACATAAGCCTGTAGATAAGCAAAAGACAGTGTACTGTTAATGTCGCCTATGTCATGGCTGAAATAGCGGTTTGCGGCAGAACACGATTGAGGCTGTTCCGTCTGCCCGCGCCCTCAGTGGCCATGACCGACACAGGGCGCGGCCAGCGGTGGTACAGGCAAACACTGGATGAATGTGCTCCCTCACGTGGAAAGGTGGTGCCCCTCCGGGAAGTCACGGACGCCCAGCTTACAGGGACAGCCGCTTTCCTGAAATGGAAAAGCGACCCTCCAGTATGTTGGAGCGCCCCTCCATCGCTGAACGAATTTTTCAGCCAAAGGTTCAGGCGCCCGTCGACGAATTTTTGAAAGCTCTCCTCTAGAGACTTCCGCAGTTGCGCTTCTCCGGGAAAATGGTACCGTTCTAGACCAATGCCTCCCTCTGCTGCAAATCCTGGAGCCGCTGCTGGGCGCGTCACGTGGCGGAGACGGCGGCGGCAGCGGCTGCGCGGTGACCGACCGGAACGCCACAGGTGCCACGAGGCGCAGCGCCCTCTCCCCGCCCGCTCCTCCCCTCCCCTCGACCGGCCACTATCGAACGCAGCCGCCGGCCGTGTCCTCTGCAGAGGTCAGACGGCGCACAGGGGGCGGCACAGGTCAGCCGGCTGCCGACCCGGCCGGCGTGGCGCGGCGCCGCTCTGGGCTGCTCGCCGAGCGCCTCCGTCACGCCCGGAGTGCCGCTTCAGATAGATAGACTTCGGGATGATACGGCAGTCATGCCTTATACATCGACTTGCTAGTGTGCGCAAGTGTGCGTTTTTTGTGTTGTTTTTTTTGGTGTAGTGGGGATGGGGGCAGGGATGAAGAAAGCCTTTTATGCTTAGCGTTTTTCCTTTGCAGGTATGTGTCAACAGAGGCGGACACAAGAGGGCCATTGGGGGCATGTGTCCCCTCCCCATGAGATTGCGGCGCACCACTGAAAGTAAAAGGCGCCCCTTTGGAAGAAAGCCGCTAATTCGGAAAGGCCAGAATACACCCTCCCTCCCCACCAATTTTTTTTTCGCCGGAAGCGGCCCTCCGAGAGGATGTGTCCCTCAGGGAAGGTTCGACGAGACCAACCCCAAATGTCAGCCGAAGGCTGGCAAATTTTCCCCTCGTAAGGCAAAGTGGCGTCCCTCCTAATATGTGCTCTCCCCTCAGTGTCGGCAGGAGCCTGATGCAATGCAAGCGATGCCGTGTTTCGGCTCCAGCGGCCGCCGGGTCCGCGACTTCAGAAAGCCGTGAGCATCTCGAAGGAAGGACATGCTAGTTTCTTTTCCTTGCCCAGTTGGCTGCGTTTTGCAGATTCGAGGCAAGCGATGCGTGTTGGAAATGCACACGTGATCACTGATGACAGGTTTGGGGGAACTACAGGACGTTTTACATTGTTTCCATGTAACGCCCATTGGCGAAATCTTGCACGTAAGAATGTCATACGGATATGTTTTTGCTTATTCATTTGTTCATGTATTATTTCACGATACATGCCATCCACGTGCAGTGGATGTGTCTTTTTTGCCGCGTCTCCCAGTGATGGACCCCACAGTTGTGAGATACCCAAGTTAACAACCCCTAACAGGTGCCTTCGTTTGTTTCTGATTACGATGCTCCAGTGGGCTGCTCTGTGGGGATACCTAGCATGTAGGTCGGTCACACGAACCAACTCCCTGCCGAATTTCACTGAACCCACATCTAGAGGAACGGCTGTCGTCGATGGGCCAACCAATTCCCTGCTCGAAGTATTACATATCAGCTGCGTGAGGGAATATTTTGCACAGCAGCCAGTCCACGTTTTGCTGGGACGTCTACTCATACCCGGCTGAACTTCACGAATATAGGAATTAGACTCGACGAAATCATTCGTTTTGTGCATTGGCCACCTTTTAATTTAATCTGGTGAAACCTAAGCATCCGGAATTAGCTGCTATGACAAGCATCTTTATCTCAGGGTTAAACTTGCCTGGCATATCGTAAGAATAAGGGGCAAGGAAAGTATGGCCTTCGTGCAAATTCTCTGTGTGCATTGGTTGATTGAACTGAGGATAATTTTGAGCACTTAACTTTCTTTTGCGCAAGGCCGAACAATATACAGGACAAATAGTAATATACATATACACACACATATATATATATATATATATATATATACATATATGTACCTACATGTATATATATACACATACATATATATATATATATATATATATATATATATATATAAATACATATTTCGGACTCGATAAAAATAGATAACATGGGTGAACCCGTTCGGACAGGGGACGATAGATTGGGAAGGAAAATAGAACATATCACGTCTGATCTTAGCTCCGACTACGTATCCGAATATTTAATGGAAAACTACAAAACATACAGCAACCAACTGGCAGAGTAATTTAAAAACTACTTATCCCATGCTTTGCATTTAGCATACCTGCCATCGAATGTCCACCCAGTCGTGTCGGTCAGTATGATTCGAATCGGGACGCTTCCAAACAAAGTGCATGAAGGCACCATATGTCGTAGCAAATACACGTGGGACCAAGAATAAATGTCGGGGTTAATGAGAACCAGAGGGCGCTTCGCGAGGCTGATCTGCCAGCTCCCGCCCCTATTTTTAAAGCAACCCAGAACAGGTATTTAGGCGGTGCGTGAGGGTGGACCGTGGGGGCAGCCGACCTGACCTCAATGTGGGGCTGTTTGTCGCCGGTAAAATGGCGGTTGGATGGGTCGGTACCGATAACCAATTATCGCCCGCGGCGGAAGCGTCGTTCGTTCTCTTTTGTCAAGCTTACGTGAATCACATGAAAGCTAGCCATGCAGGTCAAATATCAACACAAGGTAGTATTGCAAAGATGTTTGCCGTTGTTTCGATTGCGTCATGCGGTATACTAATACAAGTAGTCAAACTTCCAAAATGGGCTTACCTCTTCCATTTACCTCCTCCTTATTCATGGTCATTAAAGGCCATGCTGCTGGTCACTACCAGAATAATGTCCGATTTCGGTGTTGCATGGCATGGAAGCAGTACAAATTATGTAAGGGAAAATATGTTCAATATGTTGAAATATAACTAAATTTCCATATCTATCTAAATATAATATATCGGTTCCTACCCACTCGCCCTTCAAAAATCAAAACGTTAATTTTAAGGCGGAACGATTTATATGTGCATTGTAATTACCAATACAAGAAATCGGTGACTATGGCTGCTTCCATGCTATATATGTATATACGTATATATATATATATATATATATATATATATATATATATATATATATATATATAGCGTGTGTGTGTGTGTATGCATGCATATATAACAAACTCGGACGACTATATTCACCGTTGAAAAAGAGACAACCTTCAATGAGAGAAACCTGGCATGTTTCGACGTCAAGCCGCTATCCACCGACACGCCCATAAACGGTGTCTGCACGGTGTCTGCATACACTGTCAATGCTGATTTCACCAAGCCTGTCAAACTTCGTCTCGATTTTGCATCATTTGAATTCAGTAGGACATAATTCCAACAAATGAGTGGCCTGGCCATTGGATCACATTTAAGCACAGTACTTGCCAACCGATATATGAAGTTACAAGCTCCGTTCCATCAGAACTATAATTGCTCTAGGCACTAGAGACAATGGAAGTGAACTCAATTTACTTATGCAAAAATGCAAATCTTACCAAAATAATCTGAATAAACGGAATCATGGTTGCTAAGGTAGAATGCGGATAATGTTCTCGTAACAGTCCCTGAAAATTCGAACCTACAACACATCCTCAGTCAGCTCAATGGTGTGCGACCTTTGACACAGTTTACACTCGAAGACGAGATATTTCCAATAGCCCTTTCTGGATATACTAATATAGCGAACATCACAGGGACCAAAATGCTCCGTTTCCAGGAAGCCCACCAATGAGGATGATATAATTCCTTTTTGTTTGTTTTTCTCAGGGCCTTCCGAATCTGCTCTCCGGACTTAAGGACTGTTCACACCTAGCGTAATCTCGACGCACTGTACGAATCGACGCAAAGCTAGCAGACAGTTAGCATGGGGCCCATTGAGTCTGCCGATTCTGCCATTGCGTCGGCCTTGCGTCAGCTGTCTGCCGAGTCCGACAAAACGCTGGCGATTTCCGAGCGGACAAAGTTGGGTTTTCTGAACTTTTTCCGCTCGGCGCACCAGCGGCCTTGACGCAAGGTCGACAGACTGCTCGGGATAAACTTCGGTCGCCATATTTGCCGATTTTCGGCGAATTGGGGCCACATCGGCTGCGGTTTTTCAGCTTGTAAGTCGGAACATGTCTTAACATGTGCGTCGGGATTACGCCTAGTCCGTCATTGCGCTGGTCTTTTTTGCGTCCAGATTACGCTAGGTGTGAACATTCCTTTATTTGAAGCCGAACTTCAGCATGTGATCGCATCGTTTCGGAAGACGGAATTCTCACTGGCAGTAC
This sequence comes from Imbricaverruca yamaguchii, assembly GCA_034440575.1. Taxonomy (NCBI): domain Eukaryota; kingdom Metazoa; phylum Arthropoda; class Thecostraca; family Neoverrucidae; genus Imbricaverruca; species Imbricaverruca yamaguchii. The sequence goes on along the minus strand of JAOTOL010000743.1, from coordinate 47,128 downwards.
TATTGAAGCTGAAGCTGAAGCAAAAACCAAACGGAACCGGGTAACACCGACAGCAAGAAAGCAACACGATCAGAAAACAGTGCAAGATGCCTAAATACCAGTGATTTTGGGCCGTCGATCGGGGCCTCCATCTCAGGTAACCTCAGAACACGGCGAAGGAGCAGAATGCGAGTAAGCCAAGAGTAAACTCCGGAGCCGGTGCACCAAGCGAAGCGTTTTTTTTGTCTGCCTCGAACAATGGCCCCTCCATCCATTCGCGACTCCCACTGACGGAGGAAGACGGAGAGGACGTTGCGCTTATTCCATTCCCCTCGGGTCTCAGGGCCATCGCCCAACGGCCCGCAACGTGTGCGTTTTAGTTTATTGAAATTGTGGCGATGGTACGCCTTTTTTTACTTTTTGTGCTCCAACAGAAGTAAATACATACGTTTGCTTGTGGTCCAAAAAGTGAAATTCCTGTTAACCCTAGGCACATGTCCACATACGCCGATACGCAGAAAGTACGTTAGTGAAAGTACACTAGAGCAACACTATGTAGCACGATATATAGCAACACTATGTGTATGAACAACACACTGACGATTGGTGGTGAATTGTCGCAGAGTATGCGGTTCGCCATGCCCCGGACCCAACCATGGCGTAAGTCCGTCTCGGCAGCATTGGCAGGGACATCCCTTATTTTACATTTATACACGCATTATTTTGAATTGCTTACATGGCAAGCACGAGCAAGTAAGCTTTCACCCCTGTTTGACATGAGAGCTACGATCCCTGGTCGTCAGTCTTCAGCCGGCGGAATATATCGACAGCACATCGGCTTTGGCCACAGAAGTGGCTGGAGGAGTGTAATCCGCTAAATCTGGCCCAGCCTGGTCAGAGGTGAGGCAGGCAGTAGGCACTAAGAGGAAAAACACTGGTCACCGGAGGCTCTGGGTGCGCTTTTGCTGATGCTAAACAGGGTCGTATGTAATCTACACAGACTAGCACTGACACTAGTGTGCCTATCTTCTTTATGTATACCCAATTCATATTATTGTTGCATGAAATGAAACCTAAGCATTCCTTTGCGGCGAAAAGAAGAATGCAAGTTTGTCATATTGCTGCCGTAAATCATTTCCATGACAGAGCTCTTCAAGTACAGAACTCCCGTTAGCCATTAATTTTGGCTTTAGAGCGCCTCGACTGCTATGATCGTATTACGCCCAAATAAATACAGAGCTCCAGGTGCATCTGCTGTGTCTGGTTGGCTCGAGTCTCGCCACAGATAGGAGTGTCCGCCCAATGTTCGATGCAGCAGATGCTTATGTGTTTCGCTGGCTTATGTCACTCCAGAGATAGCAAGCTTCACCTAAGCGTCTGGTTAAGTGTCCTTTGACATGCTGGTCATGTTTGGCGTACATTGTTCCAGCGAGAATCACGGACGATTGGTTGCGTCTAGTCGCAGAACATGCGGCTCACCATGCCCCCAGACTTAACCATGGCGTATGTCAGTCTGCGGCGTCACTACGCAGGGACAGCTCATCTATCAACCAGCGGTAACTAACCCTTGTTTCGCACCACTGCACTGCATCAACAGGAGCAACTAGCCCTGCTACTATCATTCCATGCTGTATACAGACGAAGGTACAGCACTGAACACAGCATGCAGCATATGAGGACTGCGATCATCTATATCTACTATTCACAGTCAACACGACTCGGGTGGGATCGCAGTCGCAGTGCAGGGACCATCCGTGTGCGAATAACGGACGTCCCAAACAAATACTGCGCCTTCGGTAGAGCCACATAGACGATATTCGCCGCCATACACCACCAGGACAATTCTCGGAAGTGCCCGCGAGGTGGGCACTTCCGTGTCACATATCTCCACTAGAGGGCACGTTCATATTTGAAACGTAGGGGGTAGAGTATCATGAAGTTGTCCCATTCCCCAGTGCAAGTTCAATGGTCCAGTCAACGATGATGGGGAGAAGGGAGATCAGCTTTTTGTGAATGGTGAGCTTCTTCCCAGAAAGTGTGCAACGCGAGCGCTTTTGACACACTCACATGTGCGAATACATCGAAAATCAGCTTGGACTACTGCGCGCATGTCAGCTTCACTCATCGCACCACAGTTTTAACACAGAAATTACCCGGCAGGGTGCCACCGCACGTCGACCACACAGCGGTCGCCCAGAACGAGGCGCTACTTCTCCCAGATGTCTACGCCGGCAGCGAGTGCTCTGCTGCGAGCCTCCTCCGGGGTGGTGGCCTCATCGGCGCTGAGGTGCAGAGGCAACCCGTCGTCGTTCAAGGCGCCACTCTCGAAGTCGCTTGTCACCTTGTCGGCGTACACGCCGTTGAAGAGGTCGCGCGCTGTGAACGCTGACTGCACCACGTCGGGGCACCGGTACGACACGTACGGCCGCAGCTGTAACAGGTCAGCGGCCACTGTCACCGTGTGTCAGGCATCACAGCATCTGAAACTCAAGTAATGGCTCATTGCACCAGTTCTTTCAATATAATAGGCCCTGGAATGGTCGAGAGGCTACATACGTTTGTAGCAAAGACATCGCCATCTCTTGGGCTCCTACTATTCAGACCTCGTTTGGGAAAAGAGCCGGATAATGTCTTACTCTTCTGATATAACAATCGCTACTGCGTCATTGGAGTTTGACCCCCCTATAAATGAAGGCGTGACGTCTCTGACGTGTAGCGCAGTTGCAATGCGTGAAATAGATTCCTTAATGCTCGTTCCGGCAATTTTGTCTGCCTTGTCGGCTCGGATGAGAGGGATTGATAGTAGTTCCGAACTCCGAGGTTTCGAAACGGAGTGCGTTAGCGAAGAAACAAAACAAGGGTGTTGCTTTATGCCAAAATATCGCATTTAATGCCATATTTTTGCACTTTGTAGTGTTGAGTGACATGCCAGGCTAAGCAACTCCATTGCTCTCTAGCAAATTGTACATTGAGGGGTCGTATTTTTAAATAAGCAATGTCTCTACACAATTTAACCCATTCTAAACAATAATTTTCATCAATCTTGGACCATTCAAACTCACTCTATGAGTCCAAGTGGTGGCCACACCCATATTTGGTAGGAGACAAAAGAAAGCATGATATGGAAGCATATCTCACCTTAAAGCCAGTGAGGTCGGGTACCACCAGCTCAGGCATCATCGCAGGTATCTTAATGAATGCACTGTCACCACCGCGCCTGTCACCGATTCGTCTTGTGCCATTATCTGCAGGAGGACCCATACATCAGTATTCCAGCTGGTCCAACATAATATAACTGAAATAAATTATACACAGGCAAGCATAGTGAATCACATCTAATCTTAGTTTCTATTTAGATTATGTCTGATAAACAATGACTGATTACTGAGTCAATATATGGCAATAAGGCTGTCGTTAGCAAACCTAAATCCATTCAACCATTTTTTTTAAATCCAGAAAGGAAAGAACGAATGGTCACATTGCATTAATTGCATTCAGAAATGAGTTTCTACAATACTTTTAGAAGGATATTAACACAGAAACCTCTGAGAGCAAATTTGAAAAATAATTTATGGACTGGACATGCTGAAGCTACCAAACAACTTCTTCTACCACTTCTTTGGGAAATCATATATACATGAGATATTCATGAATACAAATCATTTCACATTTAAATGCAGATTATGTGCTCCTTTGCTGATGTAATACTATTAGACCCTACATCAATAGGTTGTTTGGATGCGCTAGGTTATGATTTATTGTTGTATTTTAATTTACATTTCATAATATATTATCCCATCCAAAATTGTTTTATTGTGCCTTAAGGTGCCCATGAGACAGATTTTACACACATATTGCATTCATTAAGGAAACAATGGAGTTAAATTTGGTTAGTTTTGTTATGTTTAGCCTTTTTAAGTTCATATATTTTGAGGTGTTGGAGGAGATAAAAAGAAAACTTCTTTTTTTTTCAAAAGCAGACAAGACCAGCTTGGGTCAGCTTTTCTATAATCAGGAAAATTGAGAACAAAAATTGTTCAATATTCTTGCAAGTTGCTTTTCTGAAAAGGGAGCTTAGGCTAGGTCAGGTTATGTTCTGCTCCATTTAAAAAAAATGTTTTTGTACCATATTACCTAACTCAAATCCCTTTTTACTGTTATCTTGTTTTTCACTTGAAAAGAAAGCATTCACAGATAAATTGAGCCAGGAATATAAATTAATTATGTCATATGTCTAGTCTTAGTTATGTTTATAAATATTCCATTGGAGAAAGATGATGAAATGTATTTTTTTAAACAAAAAACAAAGCACAAACACACAGAGTTCCTTACTTCCAAAGAAGTTTTAAATGAAGATCAAGCTCATTCAGATCACACCTGAGAACATCAGAATTAAACAATTCTTGAACAAAAATTTGCCCGGGGACTTTCTTCTATAAATTTATCCAAAGAAGCAAGCATTTACAAACTAAAGCATGCCCTTAATTCTGAGACTAGCCTGAGGGAATATACCATAGCTAAAAACAAAGCTAGAAGGTGGGAATCAAAATAACTTCCTGCAATTAAATTCTGGGGACTGCTTAGCAGGAAATGCTGAAAGGTTTTTCAGCTTCTAATCCTAATTTTGTGACATATTTTTTCATGGTGCAGGGCCATTGCAGGCAGACAATGAATTGCTTGTACCAGGAGTGTGACATTTGTCACTGAAGAATGCAATCTTCATCAATTTTTACCAAGGAGAATTCAAGTACATTTGACAACACTGAAAGTTATCCTGGGGCATGGAATATGCCATAAATATTATAATATATACAGAACTTGTAGGGAACCATTTGCAGTAAAGCTGAAGCAAGCTGCAGGACCTGATGATACATTCAGTTGTTATATGTCCTAAGCACACATCTTTAACACAAAATGTGCTACTTCCAAATGAGTGTTCCTTCAATATTTTCAATATTCAATGTCTCTTCTACATCCACAAATCTGGCTAAGTGTCATGTCCACACTACCAAATAACTGTATATCTGAGTTAAAATTTGCAACTGCACATATAAAGGCAAAGATGCAAATATAATCTCCAATTGAGGTACCTTGCAAACCCTCAGTAGCACACAAGAATGCTTTACGGTGCCAATTTGCACTGCTATCTAGTTGCTTTAGATCATTCCAAATCATTACGGGCTTCAATTACACATTCCAGATATGGAATAAAAACATATATGATACAGCATTTAGTATTAATATGATGTGGATTCAGTCAATATTTGAAGCTTTTTCATCTATACCTATTGCTGTTTGGTAATGGGAAGAAAACAATGTTACACTGTTTTTTTTTCACATAACATTAATTAAACCATTTGATATTCCAAAATCCATACACAAATATAGGTATAGCAATTGACAAATCAGTCAGCACATTAGAGCCCAACTGGTGAGCTGTGCTGTGAATATTTAGTATTTGTGAGGTATTAGCATGTAGGGAGTATCAGGTATGGATGTATATACATGGTTGACATCAATGGGGTATACTTATGCTTTACTTTTATCAAATGTTGCTCAGGACATTAGTTTGCAATCACATCCTTCACCAATTTAACCATAGCACCAATTTATCCTTTAGCAGTCATATATTAGCTGCCAGATACAGTAATTGAGTGCATTCTCTATGTAAATCAGAGTCTATTGTTATTTGTTGATATTGATCTGCTTAATTGTACTTATTTCAGCAGAATTGATAGCAAAATTAATTTATTATTGAAACTGATGTGAGAATTAGAATTGGTGATATCCCATAATTGATGTGAATCATTATGTCAGGTTTCTTAGCTCATCTTTTTCTATAGCCCATGTGACCTTGGAGCAAAAAGCCATTGTAAAACCATCTTAAAAAGTTTTACAGTGGTAATTTGCTTCCTGTTTAGTCATTTTAGTCCCTTCCAAGTCATTCTTGGCTTCAATTTGTCATCTGGAATTCATGTCAACTGCCAGATGACAGAGCTGAGTGTAGTCTGCATGGAGATCAGAAAGTGTAGTGTTGCTTGCTGATTTTCATAAGGTTTATTCTGTATATTTCAGCAGTTTCCCCAAAAGGCCATTTTGCTTTTGCAACTATTGTGATAATTAGAATTAATGATCACCACTAATTTATGCTGATTATTATGAAAGGTCTACTTACTCCAGCTTGTTCATAAACCCACATGACCTGTAAGGAAAAGCAGCTGTAAAACTACCTAGTCATAGTAATAAGAATATGGGCCTGATTGAAGGTAAGGGATCAGTCAGTTTTAATCTCATTTCCACGATCTTTCACAAATTATCCATGGATAATGAAAAATAAACAACATGAGTCAGATATCTACTGAGCGAATTTCACTCGGACACACAGCTGTACACGCTTGAATCTTACCTGGAATATCTATATAAGGTAACCTCTTCTTAAATGATACATCTTTAGCCATTGCTTGCTTGTGGCTTAATGTACCACGCTTTGCTCCGACCAAAAATTTACGGAAATTTCTTTTTCCGAGATGAGTAGCGCTCGTTTGCAAGCCCCTACAGTTATAAATGCTACCCACTTTGAAACATGTATTTAAAATCATTTTTAACTGCTACGGCTCCCTCTAGAATTATGGTGGCACCAGGCCCCTGTCGTCCCCATGCCTTCCTGCGTGTCGGGTCGAATGGTACAAATGACGTCATCTGGGGTACCACTTTTGGGCCGTTTTAATGGTTTCATGCATTTTAAAATGGAAATATTTTCACTTCAACTCACTTTCTAAATCCTATAATATCACGTATGTGCTTTTGGAATCGTATTGAGCTGTTATTTTATCATTCTCGGTCAGGCTGCGAATTAGGCGACGACCATCACGAATGCAGCGTTTTAGGGCACTCATTTCCACAAATTCTTAGATGGCGCAGTTGAGTCATAACTAGCGCAGCTGTTTACATAGCTTCGTCGTAGGTTGTTTCATGCTTGGTTTTATGTCTGTCACACCTTGTGCTCGATGCACGTGCGTTTTAGTTGCAGTTTTATTGTATAGTGTTCTGTTGTGGTGTGTCGTTTATCATCTGGAAGAAAGATATGAAAAGAAGAGATTGTCAACCAACATGCTTATGTTTTTCCAAGAGATGAAAATGCATATAAAACCTGGTTGACAGTGAAAAGGAGCTGATGGAGTTCACCCAACCAGTCCATCCATTTGTTCCAACCACTTTACCTCTGATGATTATGATCCTGGCCACGGATGCCGCTGAAAATGATGTCAGTGTCAACACCTGCCTTTTCTGGTGTCATTCCATGAATTAGACTACCTATCAGATCTGTATGGTATGGAGTGTGGCATCATGCTTGTCTGGAATGCTTGCTGCATTTTTGAGCATCTTAGACATCAAGACACAAAAGAGCAGTGTGACTATGAGCCACAAGGGCCCTTCTTGGCTGCACTCTGAACACTCAACTAGTTGCCCACCAAATCCGTCGATCAGCCCTACCTGGCATACTGAAAAGCAAGCCCTCTATTCTTGTAATAATTGCCTATGGTGTTTTTAAAGATGTTCAATGTGCTGCTACTGCCAATGGTTTTTGGCATCTGGTTCCAGTGTTCTATTACCCTGTTGGTAATGGTGAAGAAAGACTGTCTTAACCTTGTCCTGCTGTAGTTAACTTTAATTTTGAATTGATGACCTTTAAGTACATCATTTCTGCTAGATTCAAACATTTACCTAATATATCCATCCTCCTGACCATGAACAAATTTAAAGACCTCAATGAGTGCTCCTTTCAACTTTCTATATCTAAGTGACAATATGTTCAATTTCTTCAATCTTTCCTCATATGCCAGGTTGCTTATGTCATTAACCATTTTTGTAGCCATATTTTGCACTCTCTAAAAGCGAACAATATTTTTCATTACTAGGAGCGAAAGCTTGGACACCGTATTCCAAATGTGGCTTGACATGCACATGTGATCAGGAAGTCACATGCTTGACATGTGACTTCCTGATGACTTCCTCACTTATGCATGATACATTCCTATATATTTCCAAAGCATTCTCAGTGCCTTCTTCCTGGATTCTTTCGTCTGTTCTGGTGCCCCCAATCTTGTGTTCAGAATAACACCAAAGTCCTTCTGCTGAGTCACCGGTAGAACTTGGCCACCCCCATCAAATATGAAGCCTTCATATGTTGCTTACCTTATCTTCATATCTTATCTTTGTATAGCTAAATAAAGAACCAGCTCAATTAGTTTGATGCCACTTCTATTCACATTAATTTTAACACGACCATCATCAGCAAACTGGGACTGGAGCAGGACGGCCTTGCCGTCGTTGCCGGCTTCGTCGCCTACAAAATGAGGCGTCAACACAGCATTTGGCTGTCCGACGTCTGAAGCACCGGAGCCGCTCCTGACCGTTGTGTCCAGCTCTTGGTTAATCACCATCGGTCGCGGCGGGCGCTGCATGCCACATACGTGGTAGAGGGCGATGCCAAACCAGTTCAATTCTGATGTCTGCTTCATCATGGACTCAACCTGCACAGGCGACACCAGCATCGTGAGACCCGGGGTGGGCGTCATTAGTAGCCGGCAGTCGAAGCTAGGAGTGCGGCTAGTTATGTGAGACGGAGGCTCACTCGAGTTAGTCTGCATGTGCACATCGGCTGGTTGCGAAAGAGCTCTGCTCGGGAGAGCGCAGGGGCGGGCATCTAGGCAGGTCCGCCATCATGTCACCAGGCAGCGATAGGATGTCCACCCTCGCACTGCCGGCCATGTGTCACCGTCTCTGCTGTGTGTCGTGTCGTGTCGCTCGATTCTGCCTTTTGTAACCGTGTTTGTTGTTGCCACCGTGACCAGGGGCGGACTGGCGGCGCCTCCTGTGTTGCCCGTTCTGGCGGCACTTTGCATTGGTTTCATGCCGCCCGATCCTGCCGTTTTGTTGGCGTGTTTTGCTGCTGCCACTGTGACCACTGACGGGTTGGCGACGGCCCCTGTGTCGGCCCGTCTTGGCGGCACGGCGCGCGGCTATCACATCCGACTGTGGGGTGGGTCAGGTCCCTATCACAAGTACCCAAAGTAGTAAGTATCAAGATTCATAAGTTCCAAAGCTGCCAGATGACTTCTAGAATCCGCGGGCAGGGCGGATTCACAAGTACCCGGTTTCATAAATTCGAAAAATAGTTATGAATTCTGCCGCTAGATGACATCGTAAATATTAGGCACTAGAGCTTACCTGCGTGCCGACAGATGACAGGCCGCATTTGCTGTGTGCTTCAAAAAGGCTACCAAATTCATCAGCCGGTAAATTATCTGCAGGTTATAGAGATTTTGTGTTTAGAAAAACCCTAGAAGAACCGTGGAAAAACCAAGCGTTCCCAAAGGAAAGCCACCGGATTACTTCCGCCCCGCCGTAAATTCGTCAAATTGGCGACATATTCATATCCATATTCAGTTCGCAAATTCCGAATATCTAAGAAATACAGACTTAAGAATTCCTTTAAGATTGGCACACATATAGTACTCGATGAACTGATCATCATGACTATAAAAGCTAAGCAGGGCGTTCTTGAACAGCTGAGATATACCAGGTAAAACGTCTGGGTCATTCAGGTCGTGTACTCATCAGAATTCCTTCAACATAGGCACAAATGTACTCTTGGATGCATTGACGTCCATGAGCACAAAAGCTGAAGGGACGTTCATAAACAGGAAGATCATGTTTATCAAAACTTCTCCTGGAAAGATTATCCTGGACTAATGCAGCTATTAAAAACACAAAACTATTTTTTAAAACTTACACGTCAAGTTAGATTGATATTCGATTCCTACATGTGGAACATCGTGAAAACGAGCATACTGGTGGAGCTCGGTACATTGATTATCGTGACCACAATGAAGAAGCCACATTGCAAAACACCACGGAGGTATTCATGGTCAAAGGTCATCGAGATTTCCTTCAAAATTAGCACATGGGTAGTAATCGATACACTAATCACATGAGCATGCAAGCCAAGAGGAGCGTTCATGGTCAGCTGAGATATGCAACGTCAAAGGTTAGTGTCACTGAGGTCGGATTCTTCAGATTCCCTGAGAAATTTGTGCAATAGTCATAATTGATTTACGGATCATCGTGAGCACAAAGGCCAAGAGGGGCGTTCATAAACAGCTGAGTTATTCAAGCTCAAAGGTCGAGATCATTGGGGTCGGACCACTGATACTTTCTTCAGTGGCACACATGTGGTCTAGGATTAACTGACGACCATAAGCATGAATGATAAGGCGGCGTTGCTAAACAGTTGAGCTATTCAGTGTCAAAGGTGAGGGTCATTGAGATCAGACTATTCTGATTTTCTTTAAAGTTTGTATACGCGGAGTAATTGATGCACTGACCATCATCAGCATAAAAGCTAAGAGGGCGGGGCCATTGAGGTCGTACTCCTTATAATTCCTTCAAAATTGGCACACATTTAGTCTAGGATGAACTGACGCTCATGAGCATACAAACAAAGATGGTCGTTCATAAACGGCTGGGTTATTGGTGTCCAAAATGTTCTGGGTGTGCATATGCAGCGATTAATAGCACAAAACGAATGTCAATCTGCACATCAAGCAATATTGATACTTGATTCTTACAGGGGGAACATCGTGAAAACGAGCATACTGGTAGGGTAAACGGACAAATGTGCGTAAAGCAACTGTATGCGTGACAGATGTCCATAATGAAATGTACCCAAGCAAATGTACGTAGGCATAGATGAACGTATGGCAGTCGTACGTAAGCGCAGATGTACGTATGACAAATGTAGTTAAGCACAAATGTACGTATGACAAATGTACGTATAAGCAAATGTACGGAAGTGCAAAAGTACTATGCCCAAATGTTCGGAAACGCAAATATACGTATGCAAAACATGTACGTAAGCGCAAGTAAACGCAAACGCAAAAGTACATTTGCCAGATGCCGCAATGTACGTACGCGCAGATGTACGCAAGTGCAAGTGTACGGATGTGCAACTGCACGTATGGTTAAATGTACGTACGCACAGAAGTACGAATGAACAAAGGCAGGTAAAAGCAAAAGTACTTATGCGCAAAAGTACGTATGCGCAAAAGTACGTATGCGCAAATGTACACATGTACAAATGTACGTATGCGCAGACGTACGCAAGCACAAATGTACCTAAGAGCGAATGCAGACATGTGCAATTGTACTCATGCTCAAATATAAGTAGGCGAAATGTACATAATCTCCAAAAGTACGTATGCGCATATGAGCGTATGTGCAAATGTAGGTATGCGCAAATATACGTAAGTGCAAATGTATGTAAGAGTAAAAGCATATAAGAGGAAATGTACGTAAACGTAAAGGAATGTAAACGCACATGTACGCAAACGTAAATGTATGTATAAGCCAATGCGCGTACAGTTACGTATACGTCGCTTTACGTTTTCTTTCGCTTGGTTGGGTACGTATGCCATACGCACATTTGCGCTTACGTACATTAGCTGATGGACTTTTGCAATGGGCATATTTGCTCGTGCGTACATCTGCCATAAATATATTTGCCATGAGTACGCGGGCGCTTTCGTACATCTGCACTTACGTTCATCTGACATGTAAGTTTGCGCTGATGTCCATATGTGCCTGTATGCATTTGCTGACATACTTTTGCGCTTACACATATTTGCCATCACGCATACGTACATTTGCGATTACGTACTTTTGCGCGTTCGTACATCTGCTCTTACATATAATTACGCTTACGTACGCAGCGTAATTTGCCCTTACATACACTTGCGCCAACGTACTTTTGCACTTGCGTACATTTGCGTATACGTATGCTTGCGCTTACGTCCATTTGCATACATTTGCGTATGCTTGCGCTTACGTCCATTTGCATACATTTGCCCTTACATACATTTGCGCCAACGTACTTTTGCACTTACGTACATTTGCGTATACGTATGCTTGCGCATACGTCCATTTGCACTCACGTATATCTGCGATTATGTACTTTTCGATCACGTGCATACATTAAAATATCATCAATGATATATCTCGGTTACTCAAACGTACATTTGCGCTGACGTATTTTGCGTACATTTGTCACACGTACTTTTGTGCAAACGTGCGTTTGCTTACTTTCATTTGCTTAGGTATATCTGGCATGTGTACATTTGTCCGATAATCTAGCGGTTGAGCTCGGTACACTGATTATCATGAATATATTCAAGAAGCCGTATCACAAAAGAGCTACGGAGATATCCAGGGACAAGGATCAAAGGCCATCGAGATCGGCCTCGTCTAGTTTTCCTTCAAAATTGTTGCACGGGGGTAGTACTTGATGCACTGATCATCATGAGCATAAAGGTTAAAAGGGGCGTTCGTAAACAGCCGAATTACTTAAGGTCAAAGTCGGGATCATTGATGTCGAACTCTCATGATTATTTCAAGATCGCCACACATATAGTCTAGGATGCGCTGACGATCACCTGACGGCTGATTGGTCAACTTCTTCCCTGTGCGTCTCTGTCGGCAGCTCGAATGCTGCCGCTGGCGCTGCAAGCTGGCGCAGTAACTAAGCTGAGCCGCTGGCGTGCTAGAGGTACGAGGTTCGATTCGCGGCGGTGCCCGCCCTTCCTGCCAGGGTGGAAGGCAGACGATGTCATATGGCCTCAGCTGCTCAGTGCGTCGTACAGCCATAGCCAACCAATCGACCGACCAATCACTGTTGCGTGACATTCTTGATCTTGACGGCGCGCGTATCTGTTCTGTCCGTGCCCATGGAGGTTTGTAATACAAGACAGCACCATGAAGCTCGGAAAGCCTTTATTCTCGATGGCGTTTACAACTTTACAAGTACAGTTCCCAGGGACGCTCTTCAAATGTGCCTCAACAAGGCGGTCACCTCGCATGTCCGCAGCATGTGATGAACACTGTCGTAAGGCATCCGACACATCCCGTTGCGTGAAAGCAGAGAAAAATAACTCCTCTTCGGACAGTTAATTGACCATATCTGACCATATTTGCACACCGCGCATATTTGAAAAAAGGCATTCGATCGACAGGCGCAAAGCCAAGTGTCAATAAAAAACAATTATGCTAGTAAAACTTCTTGCTAACGCCGGCATAGCGAGTGAAACATGCTAGCGTGGGGCCGTGGAGCGAACCATTACCTTGATGTTTTCTAGATCCCCTCCCCCAAGATCCTCGACATCCCGCCGTATTCTAAGATAAGGTGGTGGGCTAATTCATCGCATAAGGGTTGCTGGTAAATTGATGACGAATGTCGGTTCCGGAAATTGGTGATCCCGGCTATGAATAATGCGGCAATTGGTGATCCCGGCTAATGCCGTGTGTGCGGTGGCCAACAGTAAAAAAGTAGAAGTAAATTAAATTATTTAGCGCTCTGGCGAGGAACATCATTTGATCACCATCACACCATGACCTTTCCTCGATGACTAGAAAATACAGTCGAAAGTTACTATGATCCTACGTACCAGACATATGTCTTGTATGCCTTATATTTCATCATTGAAAGCGTCTCCGGAGTCAAAAAGCCTATGCTTAGCAAGGCACGACATGCCAGAAAATAATGCATGGCAGTGATAATTCGACTGCTAGATTGAATTCTTTATTTTTTGTGGTTTAACAAAGGGTTGTACCAGAATATACACCCAGAGCGAAGTAACTCTCGACTGTATGTTCTCATCATAGAAAGGTTATTGTATGATAAAATTAATTCTGTGTACATCAATAATATGCCTAATTTTAGCAGATAATTTGTGCAAGGCTCCATCTATATTGCGCGTGCATCGTACAACACCACTCAGGTTACACAAGAGGTCAACATCAACACTTCTGTGCGCGGATAGGTATTACATGATCATCCACGTCTCACATGACCTACACATGTACTTAGTTACGTTGGTAGTAAACTGATCCCACCCACCGCGCCGACACCATATTAAGCGTATATTATCTGGTGTGTGTGTACATATGTGTGACTAAAGTTCCCGTCACTAGAGTCCTAGTCGACAAGGCGCTCAGCTGAGTACGAGTGGGACGTCATGACTGTGACATCCGTTGTGTGTACGACTTTGCCGTCGCCATTGAGAAGGGCGAGTGCCTCTTTTGCTAGGCATACTCTGCTATGGGCTTTTCTGCAGCGCTCGGTGACTGTGGATGAGCTGATGTCTACACCGATCACCGCTGCAAACGCCTCCTCATCCCGAAACGCACGTCTCGCGGTGTTACCGTCAGTGGACGATCTTTGGCCGCAGATGTGGAGCTGTTCATCTTGCAGATGCATTTGCTCCCAGAACGTCTTCTTCATTTCAGTGTCCTTCAGTGATTAGCTCAGTATTCTTCAGTAATATTCACTCCTAAGTGCTACAGGATTGATGTAGGTATAATAAGTGGCTATTTCACACCCTTACCGAAGGAGGGGACGGAATACGCCCACAACGCCAGCAATGAAATGTTGTGTTGTTATATTCTAGTTACATGGGTCAACAGAAGTGGGTTGACGCACAAGTCTGGCTCAACCACACGAGGTAGTCGTCACAGGTCGTCTGAAGTGGAGCTAGGGAAGTCAAGAAGACCTGCTCTCGTCCCGACCGGGGGTAGATACACAGTCCTGCTTGTATCGGAGCTTTGCCCTGACGAGCAGTCCCCCCCCCCCCCGCTTATACTGGAGCTGCAGGTTGACCTGCTCCCACCCACTTGCCGATTGCCAAACGGATCCGTATTTGTGACAATTCGGTCCAGTCAAAAACTCTCTCTTCCTCTCTCTGACTATCCCTCCCTCCCTCCCTCTCTCTCCCTCTGACACTCTCTTCCTCTCTCTCTCTCTCTCTCTCTCTCTCTCTCTCTCTCTCTCTCTCTCTCTCTCTCTCTCTCTCTCTCTCTCTCTCTCTCTCTCTCTCTGACTCTCCCTCTCTCTCTGACTCTCTCTCCCTCTCTTTCTTTTTTTCTCCCTCTCTTTCTCTCTTTCTCTTTCTCCCTCTTTCTCTCTCTATCTCTCTCTCTCTCTCTCTCTCTCTCTCTCTCTCTCTCTCTCTGACGCTCTCTCTGACGCACTCTATCTCTCTTTGACACTCTTTCTCTCTGACTCTCTCTGACACACACGCTCTGACACTCTCTCTCTCTCTCTGACTCTCTCTGACTCTTTCTCTCTATCTATCCTCTGACACTCTCCTCTCTATCTCTCACTCTCACTTACTCTCGACATCTCGACAAAGATTGTAGGAAGTACCGCACTGTTGATTATCGCCAAAATGACGACCAGCTGGGTGAACAGCTTGGGAGCGACACGGAAGGTGGCATCCATTTAAAGTTGCAGATGCCTCTCGGTCTTGGCAGCTTCTACCACCACGGTAGCAACGAAGCCCAACGAAGCCTGAGAAACACGTAATAACTTCGTTATCCAGCGTGCAATACCATGTAACAGTGCTGCGAACACGCCGTTCCTAACAACTCCCAATCGCGCCGGGGTTTGGAAAAATTGCGCCATGCACCCTTGATATCCCACTAGGGCCACAAATCGCACCTGGGTCCTTGAAAATATTGTTGAGGGCCCAAAAAAGTTGCGCAGTGGTGCCTGATAATGCCCCCAAAGCCTCACCGAGGCCCCTGAACATCACATTGTGCCCCATAAAAATCGGTCCGGGGTCCCTGAAAATGAGGCTGGGGCTAAAAAAATGGACCCGGCCCTAGAATATACGTCTGAGGCCTCCAAAAAGTCGAGCCTAGCCTCTTCAAATCTGCAGCCTTGAAAGGTCCGCCTGCAACCACGCAAATAACGCCCAGGGCCCAACAAAGCGGATCATGGCTCCTGAAAACCATGCTGGGGGGCCCAAAAGCCGTGCCATAAAATTCACGTTTGGGCCAGGGTCCTGGGAATCACGATGTGGGGCCAAAAAAGTCGGACCGAGCGCCTGTAAATCATGCTGGGACCCGAGAAGAATCACCGGGGCCCTTGAAAGCAGAGGTGAAAAAATGGTCGCAAATTCCACCAACGAAATTTTTCGCCATAACTTTTCCACCACTCCAAAGATAGTGTCACGTGAAGTTCTTTGTTTCAGCCCACTTTAGTTCCATGTTTTGCAGTATTTTTGCAGGGTTTTTATTTTAGGCAAAAAACGTTTTTACCATCGTGGAGAACTGATCTCTTCCGCCCGCATTTCGGGAGACAAAGACAAAACATGCTGCAAACCGTATCTTTATATTTGCGAATTCATGAAACACGAGCCGCTACATGGTGTCAAAACTCAGCACCAACTTCGTTGTTGGTCTCAACAACCGGTTTCAGAACCTCTATTCTCTTCATTTTCTCCCTTCTTGCTGCCATTCATGCTTATGCTTAAAAGAATCTTAATGAGCTGGTCGAGTTTTGACCCGCTCCGTTTCACGCGTGGGTCGACATCCTTCACCTTTGATAACAGGGCGTTGGTATCACTTGTGGCACCAGGTTCAGGACGGACGTCTTGTGCTGAGTCGCCAGCGATTGGATCGACAGCTACATGAGCTTCCGAACAACCAGCACGACCGCCAGAGGACGGGACACGATCCATATTTTCGCTCACTACAGGGTCCGGTTCCCCTCCAGCCTGCAGAGGCTCCGCATCGGTCTGAAAGAGGTGACAACGGTAAATGCGCATGAATGCAAATACGTATTTTGAACCAAAACCAGAACGGTTTCCGCTCTGTTTTTCTAGAAAAAAACAGAGCGGAAAAGCGAGCAAAAGAATTGGACTTGGCTAGAAACTGTAATGGAGATGGCAAAAAGTTCTTTAGTTTTTACAAGCTGAGTAAAGTTTCTAGCACAGTGGGTCCGCTGGAGGTGAATGGCACTGTATTAAGTGAGGATGTTGAGATGATTGAGGAGCTGAGGAAGCAGTTTAAATCATCGTTTACAGTGGAAGATATAACCAATTTGCCAACCGTAGATTATGGGTCAATGACAGGGGATAGGATAAATGATGTTGACTTGATTGATAGTGATGTTGTTCTCAATCATATTAGGAAAATAAAAGGAAACAAGGCAGTAGGACCTGATGAAATGTATGCTAGGCTACTGCGTGAAGCTAAAAATGAACTGACAATTCCACTTAGTATAATACCCTATAGATTAGTTTCACAATGTGAAATTCCAGAAGACTGGAAGAGGGCAAACGTAGTTCACATTTTCAAGAAAGTCGACGGAGGGGAAAGTTGAAAACTACAGACCTGTAAGCCTCACATCCCTAATCTGCAAGGTACTTGAATCAATTATCAAGGATATAACAGTTTTTTTTTGAGTGGCATAATGAATAGAGCATGTCCTTGGTCTGCCATTTGTTGGCAGCCCAGGGAACCGCTCGAACTTTCCAAACTTCAGAAGACTAAACCTGAGGTAAGAATCTTGTAAACAGTGCGAAATGATCGAAAACGAATTTCCTCGATGATGTAATGCTCAAGCGAACTGATTTTCCCACCAGTCCGCTTATGTGATGCAGAAATGTAAAAAATTTGGTCCCAGCCAAAGTCTTCAAGTGGCCGGGGCCATCAAAAGATGTGATAAATTTGCATTTCTGATGCTTTCATGGCGTTCAGCGGCCCAAAATGCATAAAATGAGGGGGAGCTGCTTTCGATTTTGGCAAAAAGTGCGCAAGCCGGACCTAGTAGTACGTGTACATCATTTGATTCTGTGGATAGCCCTTTTCTGAAAACAGGGAAAAGTGATCGAGATCGCTTGTTTGGAATACCCGATGCTGGGTAGGCAATTATCAAACAAGAAACGGCGTAGAACATACAGTCCATTGATGTAGTGTTGTTACCCCACTGAAGGTGTGGTTTTTGCGATGCATTTCAGTTGCTTCAGGGAGTTACTCCGCGCATATCGTAACTAAATGTGAATGTGTCATGATCACTCGATTGTCAAATGGATAAAAGGCGTTTGCATGGCGCATCTGGAAGTCATGAGCCGAAATTCTGCTTCGAGAGGATATATGAATCCCGGGATCCCGGGAAGTCCCGGGATTTTTTTCCCCGGAAAGTCCCGAAATCCTGGGATTTGAAAAACGGCCCGGGATCGACATCCCTACTAGGCACGCCATTAGCGGGGGATGGGCGGGGCTGACGCTAAAATCCAAAAGGTGGCCTCTCCCAAACCGGTGAGCTAGATCCGCCAGTGAGTCAACCTTATGGTATCGTATCGTATGGTCTATTTTCACATTGTGTCCAACACCATCTGGTTTTCATCAACGTACATTAGGGTGTCTCACCATACCAATATTCATACTTCATTCGATCCACATTTATTGCCGCATTCGTTTATGCGAGAAACCACCACACTGAAATAACTGGACGGTTTGTTCAAGATCTAGTGGTCTCGCAAGTTGGCATATTTCATAAATGGGTACATATCGCGCGGGGATCGGCGGTCACTCGGCAATAATAAGATTCACACACCGGGTCCTTCAGACGATGCATCGACTAACCGACCTGTATGTAGGTGTCACACTTGTCGCTCAGATCAGCATTTCCTTTTTGTTGTCTTTTGGATCAGCTTTCTAGTTCCATACACTGCCTTCAGGAGGAACTGCCTCTTCTGTCGTTGTCAGGGCGTTGTTGAACTCCTTGATCAAGGCGACCGCTCATTCCGCGTGGTCGTTGACGACCGCAAGCCGTGTCACGCGCTGCTTGCCCACCTTGTACGCGTTGTTTTCTTCCCACGACTGGACTGGTGTGCTCAGGTTCAGAGCCTCCAGCAGCACTTTTGTCCGTGAGGTGACGAAATCCGACAGGCGTTTTCCCTGGAATGGCCCCACATTTTTTCTTTTTGAGTCGCTTCAGTGCCTTTTTCTTCGCATGCTTTCCGAGGTTGGTTACCATACACTCCTTCTCACACTGCGGTACAGCTTGGTCGAAGAGTGCCAGCCCGACCAGAGTCTCGGATATATACTACAGATGGCGCATCATAGCTTCCAGAGCTGTTTGCGCACAGCTGCAGCTCCCCTCGCGTGCAAGTGCCTCCGGGTCCTTGAGGAACTCTAGGTCCACACGTGGTGCGAGATCCGCTCGCGACGCAAGAGCCCATGTAGACCAGCGCCACGAAGAGGCTGACGGACGTGATGCCTTTGAGTTGGTCTGACGTCATCTGGAACATCGCCGTCCGCTGCAGCAGGAACAGCTTCAACGCGGATATGCCCTTAGCCATCCACCTCGCATGATGGTGCGCTCCTGGTCTCTTCAGGGGGATCTCGTCCACCATCGTCTCCCCCAGGAACAGGAGCACGAGCTGCAGCAGCTCCTTGTAGTCATTCCGTGGCTGCGCCTGGACCAGAGCGTCCGTGATCACTGGCACCGTTCGGGCTTTCAGCGCGGCAGCGTTCCGCTGGCTTCGATTTTGACTGGCGGTGGTGACATCAGTCTTGTCCAGTGAGTTCCACTGTCTCTGGAACTTATCGAAGAGCTTATCGTCTGGCCCGGTGGAAGGGCCCATAGCAGACTTCATGGCGCGGTAGAGAATGACCTCGTACACATGATGCCTGCAGGTGAGGTGAAGCAGTTCCCCTTCCAAGAGTTCCTCGAACTTCACGCACCTACATAGCAGCCAAAATTTGAAGCGGTAGTGTCGAAGGAGATCCTTTCAGCCAGCTGGTGCTCCTGAACCAACTCAAACCTGACGCGTGCCATTTCGACTCCTGTGCCAGCTGACACATTGGGGATGCCAAGCAGTTTCTCCTGTCCAGTGGAGTGGCAATGATGCCAGCTTGCGGGACCCCTACATCAGTTCGGATGTATCTGAAACTTACAGAGGTGAGCTTTTAAGATAAAAGAAACATGGAGAGGCATGTGGATCAACGTTCTAACAACTTTTGTTTTTTACCATTGTTCGGTGTCTAACGTACATCTTGAAATAAATGCAAACGATATAGAGTTTTGTCAATTGGACAATCACAAATGACATTACAACCATACGTAGCCCATTATCAACACACAAATAAGCACAAATATTAGTCACAAATAAGACACACTCACAGAACACGACGGATGGCATAATTCTTGGGTTTTCTTGGTGTTGTTACGGGGTCGGCAAAGATGGGCGTGATTCTTGGGCGTAGATCGGCAGATTATCTAGTGTTAAGTGTTATAGTGGCGCTGGTTGTGCGGCGTGTTATGGTGCTGCTGATTGGACTTGGAGTATTGGTGACCGATTAACACCAACCATAATACCAGCTTGGAGTGCTGGTCCTATGGTTGGTGGTGCTAGTTGTAAAAAAAAACCTAGTGTTTTGCTGGTTGGACAGATGGTGACAGATAGTCTTGTATTATGGTCCTTGGCTGTGAATTTTTGATATCAAGTATTTCAGGTTTTCTTCTCGAGGTTGGTTGGTTGGTTTGGTGTTTGGTGTTTGGTGGGGGGGGGGGGGCATCATTCTCTTCGCGCTGTCATTTGACATATTCTGTGAAAATCCGTCAGTTGTCAATTTAGGTTTAGGATGCAAATCTCGGTTGGGATAATACCGAAACGAAATGAGGCGATGCCAGCGGGAAACAATTGGCTGCTGAACTCATCGAAATAAGCGTCGGGATTGCCACAGATTCCGTTCTTCAGATTTAAATGTGCTCAGGAAATACACATTTGCACATTGTCCCATTAGGTCGTTCAATGTTCGATGTCCTGTGTCTGTCTGTGCTGCCAGCTTTTAGGTGAGTTTCCTGCCATATTCTGAATCTCATCTCGGTCCCGGTTGTCGATTGTGACCCAACTCGTATGACATAACCAACTACGTTTGGTAGTGATGACAAAATAGTCAACCAATCGCAGATAACTGGTGGCTGTAATGGCTATTGCCACTATTTGAAGATCCTCACCTCACTCGGCTGGTGGACTAGTTCAAAATAGGCGCACGGAAGGCGTCTAAACGCGGAATATAGGCGCACGGAAGGTGTCTCCAGCTAAAAGTGACACGTCACAGGACTACGTTAATTAATCAGCTTGTAATAATTTGACCTTCATGAATATAGCTAGGTTAGGTTAGGTTAATCAAGTGGGTCAAATGTATCCTCGCAAAATCTCGCAAGAACCAAGTGGACCGATTGCATCCTTGCAGGGGTGTTTTTTAAGATGGACATAAAGTAGGGTTTTGAACCGACGCGAAATTGGAGGAGTGCGCTTTGAAGTGAAACGATCAATCCATCTGAAAATATCAACCTAACCCAGTTTAAGCACGCCTAAAGTACACTTCAGATGATCTGAAGTTCGTTAAAAAGCGACATTTCGGCGAGATACGCTCACGCCCAGATAACAGCAAAATCTCGAGAATCAAGTGCGCCAAATCTATCCTCCGACGCACGGTTAGGCTTGTGATACTTTATCTGTGCATATTATTTGATAAAGATACTTCAGTAAAAGATGCAGCTGGTTTTGGCGCATCAGATGGTATTATCAAGGCTAGGTTAGGTTTTCAACTTTGTCGAAGATGTTTTTTTTAAATGAAAAAAACAACATAGTTAAAAACATTAGAAAAACAAAACATCTTAAGCCCTTAGCTTTTGCGACATTTTTCAACATGGTTCTGTTAACACGTGTCATTTAACATTTAGGTTAGGTTGATAAAAATAGGCAAATGTTCATATTTATGTTATATTCATATTAATGTTTAGGGTGCATCTTATAATTGTCTAAATTTGAAAATTGTGTTAAACATTTTAATCAAGTTCCTTCTAAATTTTTATCCCTCCTAATTTTACATCTCCTTTACATTTTTCACCCGGGAAGCAAAATCCATAAATCCAGAGCATTTCTCCCAAAGCAGTTTAGTTTTTAGGCATGTTAAAGGCATGTTCGTCCGAACTAATTAATATAAGCAATAGACGTAGAATCACGCACTGACCACGAATATAAGAAATCGTACCGTAACTTTTTGAGATACGAGTATCTGACGAAATCATGAAACATTGTTTGATTTTGAGAAATTGTGAAACTTTCGCAAATTTTAAGGGAAGACAATTAACGTGGGTATGATAAAAGAAGGGAAAAAGGAGGAAAAAAATTGTGACGGTCGAAAATTATTGATGTTAAAAATTATGAAAATTAGTGATGAAAATTTATTGATGTTTGATGTATATCGATAGTTTTGAAACTGTTTGAAACATTTTCTAATATAATGTAATCTGACAAAGTAGCACACATGAATTGTGTATGGAACTGCTATTTTGGATTTTAAAAATGATTGTGATTTGTTTAATTTTCAAACAGTTTACTTAAAATTTTAAGTACGAAAAAAGTGATTTTTTTCTCCTTTCCCTCATGGCACCGAACAGTGATATCAAGATGGCGTAGATCGGACACGAATTCAGCGAATTCTGGAGACGTAGTCCACAGGATTTTCCAGATTTCCCTAATTTTTCATTTGCAACAATTTCCTCATACAACCGAAGTTACACAGACGTAAGTGGACGAGCTGAGCTGAGAAAAGTAACTTTTATCGATCTAGCTGTGTAACTTTTTGAGATATAAGCTAAATGGTTTTGGCATGATGCTTCTGAAAATGATACATGACAATAATTATTTATAATACATTGCCCACATGATGGGATTATCGACATTGTGTCGATTTGCGTTTGAGAATGTTTGAGATTTGCGATTTGAGATTTGCGTTTGAGATTTGCGTTTGAGAATGTACAATAATATATGTAACTTGTGATGGACTTCGATGGATGGATGTTATGGACGCGACACATTGCTTTCTATGTTGATTTCATTGATAGTGATGTTGTTTACAATCCCATCAGGAAAATAAAGCCAAACAAGGCAGCAGGACCCGATGACATTTATGCTAGGGTTTTGCGGGAAACTGAAAAGGAACTTGCATTTCACTTAGTATAATATTTTGTTGATCAGTTTCACAAAATGAAATTCCAACCGATTGGAAAAGGGCAAATGTAGTTCCTATTTTCAAGAAAGGAGAAAGAGGGAAAGTTGAAAACTATAGTCTCACATCCCTTGTCTGCAAGGTACTCGAATCAATTATCAAGGATATAATAGTTAGTTATCTGGAAGGTAGCAGATTAATTCAAGATATTCAACATGGGTTTAGAAAAGGACGATTGTGTCTCACAAACCTCTTGGACTTTTTGAACTTCGCCACAGAACAATTTGATCAGGGAAATCAGGTTGATGTAGCATATCTTGACTTTAGTAAGACCTTTGACAAGGTACCCCATAAACGGTTAATGATACAGCTTCAGTCCCATGGTATTGCAGGTAGCATCTTAAAATGGATAGAGTTGTGGCTTTCAGATAGACAGCAAAGAGTGATGCTAAATGGTACAAAGTCATCATGGCAAAATGTTATTAGTGAAGTCCCCCAGTGGTCAGTACTGGGGCCACTACTGTTCATTATATTTGTAAATAACATTGAAAGTGGCCTAAGCAGTAAAGTTTTGAAATTTGCGGATGATTTGAAGGTCTTTAGGGCAATAACAGGTCAGGATGAACATATCTCGCTGCAAAAAGACTTAGACGAACTTGTGAAGTGGTCCGAAGAATGCCAAATTAAATTAAATTTTGATAAGTGCAAAATCATGCATGTAGGTAAGCAGCATATGAAGGCTCCATACTTGATGGGTGGCCAAGTGCTATCAGTGACTCAACAGGAGAAGGATTTAGGTGTTATTCTAAACACAAAACTGGGGGCATCAGAACAGACCAAGGAAGCCAGAAAGAAGGCACTGAGAATGCTCGGGGCAATAAATAGGATTGTATCATACAGAAGTGAGGAAGTGATCAGGAAGCTTTACTGTGCATACGTCAGGCCACATTTGGAACACTGGATCCAAGCTTGGTCTCCTAGCTATGAAAAAGATTGTTGGCTTTTAGAGAGAGTACAAAAGAGGGCTACAAAAATGGTTAAGGGCATAAGCAACCTGGCATATGAGGAAAGATTGAAAAAATTAAATATTTTTTCACTTAGATATAGAAGACTGAGAGGAGATCTCATCGAGGTCCTTAAATTTGTCCATGGTCTGGAGAGGGGATATCTTGGGGAAATGTTTGAATTTAACAGAAATGGTGCAATTAGAGGTCATAAATTCAAAATTAAAGTTAGCCACAACAGAACAAGGTTAAGACAGACTTCCTTCACCAACAGGGTAGTAGAACACTGGAACCAGCTGCCAGAAAACATTGTCAGTAGCAGCACATTGAACATCTTTAAAAACAGCATAGACAATCATTATAAGAATAGAGAGCTTGCTTTTCAGTATTGCAGGTAGGGCTGATTGACAAATTTGGTGGGCAACTGGTTCAGTGTACAGAGTGCAACCAAGAAGGGCCCTTGTGGCTCATAGATGCACTAATCATTTATGTCTTTGTCTATTGACTTAGCACTAAAAGATCGGTTTTAAATTGCTCATTTGAGAAATAAGGAAATAATGGAAATTCTGATGAGTACATATCGTAGCAAATGTCCAAGTGCATATATGTGGCGAATTTGGGTTTGCTATGTTGAATACTTCAACAGAGCAAATATTTCCCCCCAGATAGGCTATTTTGCATGTTAACACTAGTCGTAAGTAATATTGTTCTTATAGCACAATCTGGGGGGAAATATCTGTCAACGACCAACCTGATGTGCTCCAAAAGATGAGGTCGACTGGAAGATATCGCATTGTCACATTATCACATCATGAGAGCGAAAAGTTCACCCTCGAAGCACTATTAGATCACCAAACGCGACACATCCCATGGCTAAAGTTTGAAGCAGAAGGCAGTTGCGAATTGCTGCGCGTTGCCGACAATCGTGCGGCTGATTGCGATGTGCTGACAGTCGAGAGCTTAATGGAGTTATAATTATGAATAAAATGGTGATAAAGTGTTGCAGATGATTTGCAAATTAGCGCTGAATTATTCTCTGCTCGGTGGTATGCGAAACGTGTGCGAAAATGTCCGGGAAAGTGGCGAAAAAGCAACAAATGATGGCGTTCGAAGTCGGCTTTCGATAGCTGTCAGCTGATGCACTATTGGCCGTTGCAGACGATTCTATTCGTTGCAGAAGATGCGACATGGTCGATAATCATGTCGATAAGGTCGACAACCGAGCGACGGATGGCACCGCAAAAATGAAGCCTCAGGGCGAGAGGGATAATTTCCAAAGAATAATTATATGGAAATTTTGTGAAAATTGTTAAGTGATGCGAGAGGATGCCCAGGAGGGATGCGCTATTTTAGCAATTTAGTATGAGGATTATAAATGCGCACATCATTTGCAATGGAGCAATTTGTTTGTGAATGCTCGCAGAGGGAGTGTAACGAAAAGTCGAGATAACCGAAAAAGTTGGCGGTTGCGGCATGGGGTTTTGACTCATACTCCACCAGTCCAGGCGTCCGTTTGGCGCCTGGTCTGCCGGTTGTTGCCCTTGTGGTAACAACCGCTCCCCGTCGGTCTCTTCCCCCGCGGTGAGCGTCCAGTGTTTGGAGCTCGCCTGACCAGTGTTTGGAGCTCGCCTGACTTCAGTTAAAAAGAACGTCGGGGATCCGGTGCCGCGAATGTTTTGGAGTGCTGCCGGTGTGGGGTGATGGGGTGTCGGCGGTGTGTGTGCGGTGTCGGTGGTGTGTGGGTGTGTGTGCGCGTGCGGTGGTGTGTGTGTGTGTGCGTGTGCGCGTGAGGTGGTGTGTGTGTGTGCGCGTGCGGTGTCGGCGGTGTGTGTGTGGGTGTGTGTGGTGTCGGTGGTGTATGGGGTTCTGGTGTGTGTGCGTTTAGATTGCGTGTTGGCCCGGATTTGCCTGGATAGATATGATAGTTATGTCTACAGCTGATTCTATGACAGCTTATTGGAGCATTGGAAATTGGTTCGGTAGTGTGGTACAAGTAGAAATCGTGCAGTTCAGCGTAAAAATTACAATACGTTTAAAAGTATTATTTACAATACATTTAAGAGTTTTGAAATTAGTACGCTGATGTGGAACATCCCACTTTCAGTTCGAAGGAGTGGTAATTTCAATGTGATAATTTCAGACAAATCTTTGAATTGAGTGCAAAAATGACAGGGCATAAATCCATGACATAAATCCATCAAAGTAGTTGAACATGGCATCAAAAGCCAGCTGATTTTATGCCATTTATTTGAGACCATTGGCTATTTATTCGATAATATGGAACATCTGATATACATTTGTGATGTGATAATTTGGAACACAAATTCTGGAATTGAGTGCAAAAGTGACAGTGGGAGTTACTCCTGGAAGTTATTTAAGATGAAATAACTCATGGCGCCTAGTAGAGCTACTCTCAAGAGTGGTTAAGGTTGTGGTTAAGAGTTGCCTTGGTACCCACCAAGGCGATATATACGGTACCCACACCAAAGCGAATTAGCAGCGCGACGTCACAGCGGAAGGAAGGCTTTCTTTCACATATCCGCTGAAAAGGTCATTGACCAGGGGAGGTGGCGGTGTGCCTCTCCTTCCAAGTTTCCTTTAATCCGCCACCAGGAATAGTAGTGCACTTACCTCGTTGGTATTGCACAGTCCATTTCACTGGTCTCTTTTTTCAGGTATAGAGTTAATACATTGATGACAAATGACTGAAGTGTATTCAATTCTTCTGGTGACACGCAATTATGGCACATATGGAGGATTGAAACTGGAGTGCACTTTGAAAGGCTGTGCATACGAAACCCAATAACTATCTGAAACAGACGCAATCCGTATTCTGGAGATGCGTCAGGTGAAGATGCACTCACTTGGTAACACTCCCGCAACCAGTGGCGTCGCCAGGAAATTCTTCCGGGGGGGCAAGGTCGAAGGAGGGCCTCCTCTCCCCGAAAAGGGGCCTCCATTGTGTTAAGGCCTCCTATTGTCTTTAGGCTCTTAGCATGGTTCGGGAAGGGGAAACATGATTTCATATTGATGCACTGTTTATCCTTGGCATCGTGCATTAGTTACTCAACACGCAATAGCAATTTCTTCGCTGAAAATTGCTATTGCGGCCATACCAAGGTATAAATTAGTAATATGTGGATAAACACCTAAGTTACCACCAGCTTCATGCCCTTGATGCCCTTGATACCACAACAACCGGATCGGTATCCGAAAATGTCAAGCTGGAGTCCTCCAAAATAAGGAGGGATTCCCAAAAAATCAATATCAGGGTCCGTGAAATTGCTCTGGAGCACAGAACATATTACCAGATGCATTCACAAATTGTGTACGCCGCAGAAAAACATACCGAATCTCGAAAAGTCGAGATGGGATACAAATACATGGCGCCAGGGTCTCGAAATGTCGGGCAGGAATTCGGACTTTTGAGATAAAAAGCATAAGAAAAGATTCACAAAAAATCGCACTGAGCCCACAACACTAGCGTTCGGTACTTGGAACCACGCGCCTGGGAGCGATAAGTCAGGCTGAGACACAGCAAATCGAACCGAAGCACCAAAACCGAACTAGGTCCCACAAATGTGCGTTAGAAGCCCCCAAAAAACAGCGGGACCCAAGAGCACAACGGGGGCCGAAAATACAACTGGCGCTCTAAAGCACACAATCTCCCAAAAGGCGATAGGGCCTTAAAACATGCGTTGCAGCCCTAAATAAACATACATGGAGCTCTAAAAATACACTTGAAGCTCTCGAGGCACGCAGGGACTATGCTAACGCACAAGGGTCTGAAAACGTGGTTGGAACCACAAAAGGCAAAATGGTTCCAAGTCAAACAAAAAGACCAGGAGCTAAATAAGCACATCGGGATCTTCGAAAACGCCCGTCACGCAGGGGGTCGCCACCGGGGGGCAGAGGGGGCAATTGCCCCCCTGCCGTGAGACTGGGGGGGCGCGGCCCCCCTGAAATTTGAGGAGGCCCCCAGAACGAAAAGGAGGCCCCCAGGATGGAAAGGAGGCCCTCCAGGACGAAAAGAAGGCCCTCCAGGACGAAAAGAGGCCCTCCAGGATGAAAAGGAGGCTCCCAAGACGAAAAAGAGATTATACAAATTAGGGGTCTCCAGGAGGAGGCCCCTAGTTTGTAAAAAGAAGTCACCTAGGAGAGGGTAGGAGGCCCCAGAAATCAAGCGAGTGCCAAATATTTACACAGATGCCCCAGAACGAAAAGGCCACCAGGACGAAAAGGAGGTCCCATGATGAAAAGGAGGCCCCCAGGACGAAAAGGATGCCCTCTAGGACGAAAAGGAGGCCCTCCAGCCCTCAGTTTCCCATTCCCGAACCATACTAAGGGCGTAAAAACAATAGGAGGCCCTAACACAATGGAGGCCCCTTTTCGGGGAGCAGGAGGCCCCCTTTAGATCTCGCCCCCCCCCGGAAGAATTTCGTGGCGACGCCACTGCCGTCACGTTAAGATATTCTCGGTGCATAAAAAGCAATAAACCCTAAAACGAGCAGGAGTTTAGTAAATGTATTTAACTACTAACTTCAATGAACAATATATTACCACTCATCTTGAAAGGTAAAATTTCCCAATTTCAGGCATTCCAGTTCAAATCACCCGGTCACCACGACGCCAACGTCCGTGCACGTGCACACTCATCTTGCGCATCCGGCGCATTCGCCACACTTTGTGTAATTATTGCCCCATGATAGACTTGCGCCATATTTTACGTGCTGGAATGCACGTAAAATATGGCGTTGGGATGCATGTAAAATAGGGACGTTCGCTGCAAAAAGTCGAATAATTAAATACGATCATTAATT
The DNA here is from genome assembly GCA_034440575.1 of Imbricaverruca yamaguchii. Lineage (NCBI taxonomy): Eukaryota > Metazoa > Arthropoda > Thecostraca > Neoverrucidae > Imbricaverruca > Imbricaverruca yamaguchii. The sequence continues at coordinate 18,459 of JAOTOL010000743.1, read as the reverse complement.
CCCTACCTCCCACATCTTCTGGTAGTTATGAAATGCAGATTCCGCTCAGCTTTGATGCATCTTTGCTGCTATCCTCCCAGAATGGCTATCGAACCGAGGCCCTTCCTCGGTGTTCTTTATTGGACCCGCTGCGTCTTTCTGCGCTGCGGCCTAATGCATTTTCGAAACCCCTCCTCGTTTTAGTGTGTTGTTGCTTCTTTGGGGCACCGATTATTTTTTGTACTTTTCAGGGAGTTTGAGAAGCTCCCGATGTCTTCATCCAACGCCCGGTGCTTTCGGTCATTTTGGAGCCATCTTGCCATTTGCGGCTCCAGCCTCTTTTTCCTGGTGCGTTCTTATGACCTCTGTGTGCCTTAAACACGACCCCTGGTGGGCCTCTGAAAATTGCGCGCACTGGAGTAGGGGATGGATTCTGCCCCCTAATATCTCGGCTATTATTAAGGCTAGAGCAGGGAAATTTGCAGAGTGGACGGGCACGTCAGTGACCTCTGCTGTGTGCAAATTCCATGACCTTGGGTCAATATCTTCAATGTCAAGTGAGGTCAAAATTGCAAAATTTCCTTGTTTTGCGTGGCTTCGCTTGTCGTTGTTATGTATCGCTGTGAATGTGTTTAAATGCTCCAAAATTGGCATTAATGATGTTTTTGACAGTACTAATAATGCAATACAGATGCCAGATTCTCCAATTGACCTCAGGTCACCTATATAAGAGCACTTCATCATTATCTGCTCCAGTTACCGGAACCGGGCTGCCCACCCCACTGCTCCGTTGAGCGGCTCGGCACAATCGGCTTCGGAAAGAAAGGAGTTAAATACATGAATAAAGTATGGGAACGCTTAGGCACACAATGACAAACAGTAGATTTCCGGATGTGTAAGGAGTAACATGCAAAGTGACATCAATCGCATGACGGTCATTTCCATTTATGACAGCATTCCAGTTGACCAAGTTTGGTTCCATTAGTCTGTCATGAACTTGACCTGACTTGACTTCGGCGACCTAACATGACTTTTAAATTATATAGCATAACAATATGCATCAAACAAGTCGCTAGTGTTGTCAAGAACACTTCCCTTTTGTCAATATACGGGAAGCGCATCAGCGCCGATTTTTGTGGTCTGGCGCTGCCAATTGTTTTTTAACGGCCCCAAACATTACAAATTATCGGTCATCATGGGTCTTATTTCCAATCCTGTGTCGTCCTCTTCCGAATTAGGTGCCTCCTGCCATATCTCTGGATCATCCTTTTCTATCTTGGTGGAACCTTACTCGTTTTGGTGCCTATTTTGAGTCTCCGAAGCCTCATCTCACATCCACTGGCTTTCTTCTCCGTCTTAGGGCCTCCCTTCCCGTACTGGTACCTCCTTTGCAATTCCGGGTGCCTCCGTGCCAATTTTTGGCAGTCTCTTGATTTCCGGGGGCCTCCTACCCTCTCCTAGGTGACTCCTTTGTAAAATTATGGGACTCCTTTCACGTCTTGGAGGCCTCCTCATCTGTGTCTAGAGTCTCATTATCCTCTTAGCAGGTTGCTTTTACGTCCTAGCCCTAAATCTTCTCTTCTAGGGTACTCGTCTTCTAAAATGTGGGCCTCATCTGGCTGGTCTCAGTGGCCTTCTCGCATTCCTAGGGGGACCTTCTACCCATCTTGGGCCCCCTGTTGCGTCCGGATAAATATATGTTTTCATTGTTTTCTATTGATAAATATATATTTCCATTCTCTTACATCTTGGAGGTCTCGCTTTCCAAAGTAAGAATATCTTGCCACCACATCGGAAGCCTTCCCGTGTAACCCTGGGTGGCTTCTTGCCCGTCTCGGTGGCATTCTTTTCGTCTTGGAGGTCTCTTTTTATTCCTGGGGTCCTCCTTTTCGTCCTGGGGGCCTCCTCACAATCTCTGTTCTGTGTCTTTTATAAGAACCTGATTATATTTCCTGGGGGTCTCGTTGTCAGTCTTGGATCCTACTTGACAGCATCATCTTCTGTCCCGTCTAGCTCCTCGCACACCTTTTCGTCCCATGCATTTCCGTATAGTTGTCTCCTCAAATTACGGGGCGTCTCCCCCCCCCCAAGTCTCAAGGGAAGGGGTGGAGAGATTGCCCCCGGTGCCCCCACCCCGATGGCGATGTCCCTACTCAGAAGCCTCATCTCATATCCACTACCTTTCTGTTCCGGCGTAGGGCCTCCTCTCATTTTGTTAGGCCTCCCTTCCCGTATTGACTCTTTTGCAATGTTGGGGGTCTCCGTGCCAATTTTTTTTCACTCATGATTTCTGGGGCCTCCTACCCTCTCCTATGTGACTTCTTCTTCACATTATGGGCCTCCTCCTGGAGGTCCCTAATTTGTAGAATTTCCTTTTCTTCATGGGGCCTCCTTTTCGTCCTGTGGGCCTCCTTTTGGCCCTGTGGCCTCATTTTCGTCCTGGGGCCTCCTCAAATTTCAAGGGCGGCGCCCCCAGTCTCACGGCAGGGGAGGGGGGGAATTGCGTCCGCTGCCCCCCGGTGGCGACGCCCCTGCCTGCAACATCACGGGCAATAACTCAGGACCCCAAACCTCCAAAACCATCACGGCTTGAGCTTACTACTGGGCTGTCAGAAGAGGACTGGGCATACTTTGACGACCGATGGGCATCCTGCAAGACCAGCATGCATCTGACTGGCAGCAACTTATCAGCACAACTGGAATGTTGTGAGGAATCCTTCCGCAGCGACTTGCATCGCAACCTCGGGGGTGGGCTCTCTGCATTAAGGGTGATCTTATGAAATAGATCCGACGTTTCAGTGTTAGGGAGACCACATGCATGGTCAACAGGACCCAGTTAGGTCATCTCGTCCAAGATGATCGTACGTTCCCATATCCGCCCTGTATCCACTGCTGTGAACAGGCTCCTGGAAACCGGCAATAAACAACAATTGAAGCTTGATGCGCAGTACTTGACGGATCATCTCATGATATACACGCCTACCGTATTTTTTTACGCGAAGCTAAGCAGCTCGCCAGATCGATGGCACCAGATGGAAAGTGGAGGACCACGGAAGACGTTCGTTAAATTAGCAACATCTTCATATTTACATTGAGTTTTATATTTGACATCGACATATATATTTACATATATGTATATATATATATATTTTTTGGAATATATATATATATATATATATATATGCGACGTCCTGGTCATTCTGAACATAACAGCTAAGTGGGGCGTTAATAAATAGCTGCGATTATTTGAGTCGGGACTTCTTCATGCATTCTCGGTGTAGATATGACGTACAGCGATACAAACGAAGATAAATCTGCAAGTCAGGTTATGCTGCTTTTTGAGTATTGCGCGTGGATCATAGAACATGATACTCTAATCATGATGAACACCATATACAAGCGTACTACAATACGCAGCGAAGACATGCTGGGTTAAAGAGCAAGTGTCACCGTCGTCGGACTACTCAGATTTCGTTAAAATTGACACGTAGATACTCCTCCATATCCTGATAAAGACACATAATGCACATAAAGGCTAATAAGGGTGCTCATAAACAGCCGTTAACCGACGCCAAAGCCCAGGGTCACCGAGATCAGAGTGCTCATATTTCCTTACAACACACAGGTAGTTCTTGATGCGCTGATCACATGAGCATGGAACCAAAGAGTTCATAAACATATGGGACATCCAAAGTGAAATGACGCTGTCACTAAAGTCAGACTACTCAGATTTCCTTCAACATTGGCACGCAGGTGGCCTTTGACGCGCTAACCAGCATGATCCTACACGCTAAGAGTGACGTTCATAAGCAGCCGAGTTAGTTAGTTATTTGGGCATTAGGGCGCTTCGACCAGAATTTATCATTCGCACCCAAGCTTAATTATTCAGTCAAAACTTCGTCTTACATTGACGGAATAGATATAACTTACGGCGATAAGACTAATGTGAATATGTACGTCAACGACTTTCTTCAACCGTTGGCGTTCTCTAAGAGGAGAGAAGGCTTTCATTTCCGCAGAAAATTCCTCTCCACATGCCGATCACTATTCCAAGATCTCTATGGTGCCGTGTCATTGCGGTGTGATGCATCCTAATCCCAGAAGTGTTCAGTGCATGGGCTTTCTTTCTTCACGTCTGGTGGGATGCCCTGCCACGACCAAAATTAATGGACCCGCCTCTGCCAACAACAGTTGAGGCTTGGAACCCTAACAGAGCCTGGGTCGCATCTGCTGCTCTAGACTCATCCATGCGGGTATTACGTGTGTCTCTCGCTTGTGTTGCTAAATCACTCGTGTTGCGTGAGATCGGGGGGAATGGTGTGGATGTACTGGGGTATAGTGCCTGTGGAACTCGCGATGTAATCTTGATTGGGTGGTTTTCGATGTACATTTTTCTGTTTCACATAATCTTGTATATATAGGTTTAACCCATATAGGCCCCTGCGGATCTCACTTAGCCTCAACACTTTATGACTTCATCCTACGATTTTCCCCCACGATGCCCGATCGAATTTAGAGTACCGTGAGGTCACACGGGCGCCTTATTTGCTCATGTATTTTATCAACATATTTTCGGGACGTTTTCCACTAGACACAGATTCGGCGGTACCACCGGGTAAGCGACAGTACCACTGCTGGGACCTGCAGGAGTCTGGTCTTCGCTCGTTTTTCTGTGTACGTTCAATGCTGCCCGGAAGGCAATTCATTTTCAAGAATCTATGCCCTGTCCCAAGGGTGTCACTTTGCATACGATGGGCACTGCTCCCCCATCCAATCATTAGTTTGCCCTCCTAATGATGGATTTTCTCTCCCAATCTACATATTTTCTTCCTAACTATGTTCTGTACGAACATTCAGAAATGAATATGCCCCTTCTGCGCCCAACGCAATTCTTTATCCGATCCGGAGACACATGCTATATGAAAGGTAAATTGGCCCTGAGCCAATGTCACAAGTGACACCCATATCCCGCCGGAAAGTTTGTTTCCTGTTAGCCGTTCGAGCTGTCCGGATGACCAAGAATCCTTCTGACACCATATATATTTATTATCTCAAAGGGCGAAGCAAATATTCTCTCCTGACAGACAGAATATTATAATATTTAATTATTCAATATTCTAAGTTACTTGGTAGATCGATGCTATCATTGCCCTTAGCACTTCAATTAGGTGCATGGTTCGAGGAAGCGCTCTCGGTATTCGATAAGCGTTGAGGTTACAGGGATATTATAGCAAAGTCAAGGTGGAAAATCGTTTTTGTCCCGCGCCGTACTCACATAGTGTATATGTATATATTTGCCGCGAATTTGACACACCAACACTTAAGCCGACGCACGGACAAAACATGGCCATTGACGCCCTCCGAACGCGTGGATAAGGATTCTATCGACGTTCGATAGATTCCGGACACCTATTTTCGCCCGGGAGTCCTGTGAAGCACGCTTTACTCAAGCTTCCTGGGACGAGGAATCGACCATAATTAGCTTACGGCTACGTAAAAGGTGTAGGTCGAAGCCCTTGGATGTTGCCACGGATTATTGTTTATTGCAATACGGCTTATTTATGACGCATGTTGAGGGTTTCCCTCCTAACCGTTTGCGAGCTATTTTTTCCGTAGATGATACACACGCAATAATCGAAGATCAATATAACATGGCCAGCGGCGGATCTTGATTTGCAAGAGGTTGGCACCCATAATTTGGGTGCACCGTCTGTAGGGGGAATTGTCCCCTATAATCAAAATATGGTCTCACAAGGATGGGATGCGCTCCGAAAACTGGTGTGTAGTTTCTGACGGCATTAGCACCATAGCTGGTATTAGTCTTTGTGACATTTATCAAGGTAGTTTGGAGCGCATATTTCCGAAAACATTACACCGCCTGAGGAGAGTTCATCTCGTTTCCTCTCCGAATATTTATAATTCGTCACATCGGCCACCATGTGGAGATGTGGCCCCACATGTCAGTCCAGGGATTCTCACATTGGTCCGAGGCCTTCATGTCGGCTTAGGGCCCCATCACGATAGCCCTGCCGTTGGATTTCCAGTGATGAATTGCGTGGTAGAATTTCAACCGAGAAGTTCCGCGTATCGGATGTGCTTTCGAAACTCCTGGAGAAATGCGTGAAATAAAGAACATGTCTGCGTCTTTTCATACCGCGATACACTTCATATATTGCATTCGATATGGCGTCGTAGTCAAATATTGCGGCTCATAATCAATAACACGCAATAGCATTTTACGTGCTTATGTGCTCAGTGTGTTTGCGAGGATACTGTCCATATCTTCGGACACTTGAGCCACCCCAATCATTTTCATAAAACGACACACCTGGGTGAAGGCCTAGGCGTTTGTTTTGTTTGTGTAGATGTCCAGCTTTATTAGCCTGACACATGGATATACGATAGCAACCCGAAGCATAACGGGTTGGTGTGAACAGCAGGGTATCGTGAAGTGCAACACACTACTGCCCGTTACATGTCCTCCTTGGTTCAAAGCTTCGCGGAGTTGCTGCAGCTCACGTTATACGCACAAATACGGCGAAATGCTCTAGTCGCTTCACGCTACGGCAACTCTCCATCATAAATAGTATATATATATATATATATATGACATGTGATCACCGAAGCTGGCATCATATGACTGTGCCAAATGTTCCTGCAGTCGCATGCCGTGTGACGGCAGACGCGACACCGCATAGTGCGCACGAGCTGCACACCTGCCGGGCACTGCTTCAGCTGTATAAGCTAGGTCACAAAGTTAAGAAAAAGACACAAGACACAGTATTATTCAGCTTTCTGACACGATGGGTGGTGGAAATAAATATATAATGGAACAGCGGATATGGACATAATATCGAGCATATGGACACCAACATTGTTCCATGTCAACTAGATCACTCTCTCTGATAACACAACATGGATGCTTGATTGTATCGCTGCCGAAAGCCGGAATAAATTGTCCACAGGTACGGCACATCACGAACAAATCAAATCAAATACATTGCCAAGGTAACCATTTCATTTCGCAATGGGTGTGATCTGTGGTAGACGAAAATACTACTGTATTTCACGCCACAGGTAACCCTAGCTCAGCACGTGCGATCATGTTCACTGTGTTTGTTGCGACATGACGGGGTCGATCGCTATCAGCCACATGGTCATGTTCCAGCAATGCTAGGACCTTACCAGGCATCTCCCTTGATGCCACCACCCATGAGACTTGCACTCAATAACGCTTCGAGCGTTTGACGATGGATTCTGACGCTACGGTTTAGACATCTACTGACGCTGCGGGTACAGCGTCCTCGTTCGCTCACTAATGTTGCAACCGTAATAACGATGGCTCCCGTCACTGGCATTGCGATGGTGTCTCCACAACGCTTCCGTCAGGTGGCGTTAGTTAGTTAGTTATTTGGGGTTTGGGGCGCTTCGACCATAAAATGCGATCATTTAGCGCCCATAACGGTGATTTATAATGTTAGAGTCCTACTGTGTTACTGAGGTGAGTATATCGACTGAAATCTTATCGCCCGTAGGTACTCTTGAATAATATATTGCCAGAATGAATCACTTCAGAGTCATCTGTCAGGTGGCGTGCGATCACGGAGACATCAGCCAGGCGACGTGTGATCCAATCGATTCAGTCCCTGGGCTCAAGTCTATCGACGCCGCGTCAGAAGGACGCTTCTTGGCACTGCCGACCTTTGACACACCATCAGTGACGATGCATCCGCATCATGTTCGCTAACTGGCCGTGCGAACGTTAAGCGTACGCCCTTGCGACGATTTGCTTGTAGGATGTCAAAGCGCATTGCTGGTGCAGCCATGTGATTTCTCTCACTGCCAATATGACTGTATGACATGCGTCTACTCGAAGCTGGCACTGCGTGACTGTGCCAATGATCCTGCAGCCGCAAACCGCGTGGACAGCAGTCCCGGACACCGTATAGCGCATACGGGCTGCACACCTGCCGGACACGGTTCAGCTGCATAAGTTAGGTCACAATGTTAAGAAGACACAATACGCAGCATTATTCAGTTTGACACGAGGGATTGTGAAAATAAATATACAATAGGATAGCGGATATGGACATAATATCAAACATATAGACATCAACATTCTTCCATGTCAACTACATCCCCTTTGGATAGCACACATGGATGCTGATTGCATCGCTTGCCGAAAGTCGGAAGAAAACTTTTTTTGGAAAGGGAGATGAACGTATGAAACACTATAATTATCCTGCCCATGAGTATGTAGAAGATAGGTGACCTTCAGTTGACATCATACAGCATTTCGGATTATGCTAAGACACAGAGACGAATCACAGGGAAACACTGGTCTCTGACGGTGATCTAAGGGAAGAATAGTTTCTGGATTTAAAAATAGTGGAATAAACAATAAGCCGTAAATCACATATACATGCACATGCATACACACACATATACATATATATATAAGCATGCATATGTATATATACATGCATGTGTGAGTGTGCATGTGTATGTAATTTTAGGGCTTATTTACAGTGTTTGCCTACTTCTTTTAATGCACAAATTATTCTGCTTCACTTAGATCATCCTCAAAGAGACCACAGTGTTGCTCTGTGACTCGTCTTTGTGTCTTAGCATAACCCCAAATGCCATATGATATCAACTAAGGTCACCTGTCTACTTCATATCTATATGTATACATGCATGCATGTATGTATGCATGTATATATGCGGGTATGCACATATGTATGCATTTTGGAATTTTGCTTGCATACACAGATACGAATCACAGCGCATCACTGTAGTTGAAAAATAATGGATTAAGCAAAACCCATGGATAGGTGGTGCCATTCTCATGAGCATCGGCACTTCTTAGAAGGCCTCAGTGCACCCTCCCCAGTCAACTGATTTCGGCCTAAAAGATACCAAAAGGCACCCTACCCTCACACAAATCTATGGATCAACCTTTGTAGAAAGCCAAGGCATCAGCAACAGCCTGAGACTGACCAACAGTCATGGGGACAGAAGAACAACCTTGGGTTCTTTTACAACACCTTCAGCTGGCAGGTCATATTGCATCACCGACTTGTCACTGTGCATTACAAGATCCCATCTAAATGCTTTACAACCGACCTTCATAGTCGTGGATTAGGTCTGACATTGTCTGGTGATCAATTCTCTCATTTTTCCCTTGCATCTGATGTTCGTTTTTTTGTCTTAATATATTTTTTATTCCATTCTCTCAAATTGCCCACATTCATCCCATTGGCATTTTGTATGTGTTGGATGGGGTCATTATGCGTGACCACCAGGTACGTAGTGTTATATGTTGTTGGGGGAAATGAGTTATATAATGACTTACAATTGCCACAATGTTGGCTTTGTTCCCCAATAACAAAACTATCAAAATGGGCCATATGGGAGTGTGCCCCAAGGCCATTTGGACCAGATCATTTCCTTTCATGTATTCTGACCCTCCCTCACCCCAATAGTACTCCCGGATGTGAAATAGTTGGAATAATTGTGGGTTTTGCGGATATGAGCACGACTTTCCATGCCTGAGCACTAAAGTACATATCACAAATGTACTCATGGTAAATATACGTGAGAGGAAATGTACGTAATATCAAATGTACATACAGTATATGCACCTAAGCAAATGTGTTTAAACGCAGACACGTATGCTCAAATGTACGTACATTTGCTGTTGCATCTTTTACGTTTACGTACTGATGCATATGTACGTTTGTCCATGCATACATTTGCGCTTATATACTTTGGCGCCTACGTACGCTTTGTGCTTAGGTAAATTACGCTTACGTGCATTTGCACATACGTACATTTTCACTTACATCCATTGTACACATGCAATTTTGCATCTTTCGCACTTCGGCGCTCATATACATTTGCGCAAATCAGACTTTTGCGCTTACGCATATTTGCGCATACGTACCTTTGTGAACACGTACATTTGCGCTTACGTACATTTCCACATACATACATTTTCCATGAGAGCATTTACGCTCACGTACATTTGTCATGCGTACATTTGTGCTTACGTACAATAGCCATACATACATCTGCGCTTATGCACATTTGCATACGCATATTTGCGTATTCATATCCGCCATACGTACCTAGATACATGCTAGGCTACTAAACGCAATATTAATCACGACCTAGACGACCATAATTTTTGTCCTGAGGTAAATTAATTCTTGATGCAGTTATAACACATGGACACAACTAAGTACATACATGGACCTGAAGCACTTATGTCCTAAAATGTAGTTACCATTTGAAAATAAAACATCAAATTAATTCAAACCCCATTAGAAAAACAACAAAATAGATCTGACAAAATCAGCTACTTCGCACCTATGTATCAAAACATATTTAGATAGGTCTCGATATACATGTCTTATAATTACTGCACTTTGAAGCCTAAATAGCAACCTCGGTACCACATTCATAAACATTGCATCATAAAAATAAATTTCAAGAAATCAGAAGTTACCAGTAACTACAGATGTACCACCTTTCAAGGTATCATTCAAACATAATAATTTTAGTCTTAAAAACAGGCCAGGCTAGGTTATGTTGGTGTTTTTAACTTTGCAATTGTTCTGGTGGTGGTGGTCGGATTGGAGTTTAGGGCGCGTCGACATCTAGGGTCACTTTGCGCCCATAACTGGAATGCAATCAATCTACGGTGCTGCTATCATAGCTCACTATCCATCTTCACGGATGGGGTATATCACGTCAAGGCGAGCTTGTCGAATGAACATAAAATATTCCCCAGACGCAACGGCCTCAGAGTCGTTCCCTATAAGCATACGTAAAGAAGAGTCGGTGTTCAACCGTCCTAAAATCTGGCGCCGTAGAGGTTCTAGCAGTGTACAGCCAACTAAAACATGGTACACGGTAAGTGGGTTAGAACAGCGCGGACATACGGGACGGTCATTACCGGTCAACATATAACTATGTGTTGCAAAGGTATGGCCTATTCTCAATCGACAGAGTATTACTTCTTCCCGACGTTTGGTTCGGTGAGAGGATAGCCATTTTCCTAGTGTCGGTTTTAAAACCTTGAGCCTACTACACTTCGAATTCCAGGATCGTTGCCATTCTGAATGTATACTTGACAATATGGTAGGGTATATATCTCTTAGGGAGGGAGCCGTAGATGGACCACACGGCCATTGCTAATGGCGTGCTTGGCGGTTATGTCAGCAGCTTCGTTTCCGGCGAGTCCAACATGACTGGATGGTTCCGATTTTGAGCAACATTGCATGCGTATCACGCGCCCAATAACTTACGGCGTGTGAGGTGGCTCGTCTACCTCTACTACTACACTAGCAGCCGGTGAGGTGCGAAAGGCTCCAGTAGCGATGCGAAGAGCTACACCGTGGATCACATCAAGGCGACGCTTGGATGCGGCACACGCTCCGTCATAAATAAAACAACCATAGTCAATTTTAGAACGCACGAGCGATCGATACATAGAAGCAAGATAGATCTATCTGCTCCATACGAACATCTAGAGACTGTACGCATTACCTGTAGTCGCTTTGCACATTTATGTGCAAGATCGTTGCTATGGGTGGTGTATGTCAGTCGGCGATCCATCCACACACCCAGAAACTTGGCAGCTGGTTTGAATGGTATATGGCGTCCATTGAGCATAATCACGGGGTCAGTACAAGAGCGTTTGCGACAGAAGTGGACAGCGGTGGTTTTCGACTCACAGATTACGAAACCGGTTTTGTTGCACCAATCCTGCACCTTCCGAACAGCCATCTGGAGTTGTCCCTCAACTGTATGCACAGCGTGAAGAGGACCATATGGCGAAATCGTCCACGAAAAGCGGTCTCCTAGGAAGTTGGCAGCGATGTACCCACGTCATTAATTGAAATAGCGCAAACAATGCAACGCTCAGTACGCTCCTGCGGAACTCTGTTAGCTTGTGAAAAGGTGCCAGATAGGGAATTTCCTATTCTAACGCACGAGCAATGACCATGTTGATCATATATCAGTAATTTGCATTCTAGCATGGAAGGTTGGGCCAGGTTAGATTAGGTCATCCTACATTTTTTCTTCATTTTCAGCATTACTTCTTATGGTATAGTACCCAACTCCATACCCTTTTGGGCAATATTTTGCATCTGAACTGAAAAGTATGCATTTGCAGAGGAAATGTGTGGTTCTTCCATATTACACACACTTATAAACTAGCATGGTAATAAGAAATTTGAGAAAAAAGGAAAAATTACCTTAAACTGCAAATATGCATTTGTTCCAGTGAGCTCAGTGCTAAATTATTCCTAAAATAGGGTGCACATAAATTACTTTATGAACACTCAATCAACATCCTCTCCAGGGAAGTATCAACATCCTGCTACTTGACAATGTAAAAGTACTCCCTGTGGAAAACTGCTTACATGGGTCCAGAAGTTCAGATACCTGGGGCACAAAATTGAATGCAACATGAGTGATTGTGTAGATATAAAGACATAAAGACATAAAAAAGATTAGTGCAACTATGAGCCACAAGGGCCATTCTTGGTTGCACTCCTGCACACTGAACCAGTTGCACACCAAATCTGTCAATCAGCCCTCCCTGTAATACTGAAAGCAAGCCCTGTATTCCTATAATGATTGTCTGCTGTTTTTTAAGATGTTCAATGTGCTTCTACTGACAATGTTTTCTGGCAGCTGGTTCCAATGTTCTACTACCCTGTTGGTAAAGAAAGTCTGCCTTAACCTTGTTCTGCTGTGGTTAACTTTAATTTTTAATTTATGACCTCTAATTGCATCATTTCTGTTAAATTCAAACACTTCCCCGATATCCCCTCTCCAGACCATGGACAAATTTAAAGACCTCGATGAGATCTCCTTCAGCCTTTATATCTATGAAAACATATTCAATTTCTTTAATCTTTCATCATATACCAGGTTGCTTATACCACTAACCATTTTTGTAGCCCTCTTTATACTCCTCTCTAAAAGCCAACAATCTTTCACAGCTAGAGACCAAGCTTGATGTGCAGCATTCCAAATGTGGCCTGACATATGCACAGTAAAGCCTCCTGATCACTTCCTCACTTCTGTATGATACATTCCTATTTATTGCCCCAAGCATTCTCAGTGCTTTCTTCCTGGCTTCCTTGATCTGTTCTGATGCCCACATTTTGTGTTTAGAATAATACCTAAATCCTTCTTCGCAGAGATATGCAGAGGACCAGACATGCATTGTATTGGCTCAGGCAAACATGCTCTGTGCTGCTAGGATGTGCAGACAAGCTCATGCTACTTAGGCTGTTTAAGATATACTGTCCCCTCTTATGGGTGTGAATTGTGGAACACTGTAGATGTGAAACAAGTTTCCGCTAAGTCTGTATAGCCCATCACTCCTGCTTGAAAAGGCTAGTCAAGGTTCCTAGGTACTTTCGCAATCATGAAGTGTGTTGAAAGCGGGTGGGAATTAAGGCTCTTCTTTAGCGGATTTCATCCCTTGAAAACATTTTTTGCACCCATGTTCATACTGGATAGAATGGATTCCACATGTACTCTGACACAAACATGCAGAAGGAAGAAAAATGCCACTAAAAAGAATACAAGATTAAAGAAAACATCCACCAAACATGTTATTCTACTTGTAATTACCAAATAAACTAGCCACTTTTGTACCATCAAGCACATAGATAACATCGTCAAACACACACCACATCAAACCACAATCAACAGAAATGCCAACATGTCAAACCTTGCACATGCTCACTGAACAGTGCCCTCCAGACTACAAATTTGGCAATGTGTCCCCAGAAACCTGCATCCGAACCACCTTGTAGTGGGAAAAATTGTTGACTGATCCTTTGCTTTGCATTCAGCTATTGCATCCAACTGGCATGTGCTGTACTGGTGCAGTAGTGGTATTGGGTCTGTATCACATAGGCTGCATATGTAGGTAGGTGTGTGCTCTGAGCTGAGGGTGGAGTGTGAATTATTTGTTTGTTTTTCATTTAGCTAGCCTTGCACTGGACCAACAGTGAAAGGAAAGCACATTGCTCCTGTGAGTTATAAGAGGTGAAGCTGAGCTGATCATCACAACTCCCTGTCTTGTGGTGCCATCCATCATCCACTTCTTTGTTTCTGCATGCTGATGTGACCAAAAATGACAATGTGCATTACTTATGCATATTACATAGGTAAGTCTACTGACTAGGTACATATTATTTTCCTTCGGTTACTGGTAAATAAATTCCATGCATCAAAAAATATTATGTCCATGAAAATATAGTTGAAAATGTATTGAGGAAATCTGTCTGCACTCTGACTCCAAACCTAGAAAGTAGGTTTCCGAATCTGGTTGAGTTTGGATTTTGGAATGCTGCTGTGCCACACGCTGGTGGCAAGTAGACATCTTTTATTTGTGCATAGCCTCATGGGCAGCAGCAATGCCATTATAAAAACACTTAAGAGTGAGGTAGCTTGGTTGGGTATTATTGCACAAAATCATGCTCAAATTAGGTATGAATATGAACTTGTATCTATGGATTTATTGGTGGCCAGTAAAGCTGACATCAAACACACATTTAGGTCACAGCTGGAACAAATTGTACTGGAAAGAGCTGATCAGGCTTATGTGCATGACCCATGGTAGAAGTGAGCAGGTGTGGCACAGTGGTTGCTGTCTCAGTTTGGTTGTGTTGCAGCGGCGCATTGTGTGTTGTATGGTAGCCCAGATATGTACTGAGAAAGGTGCAAAATAAAGGTCATTATTATTATTATTATTATTGCTAGCCCATACACAAAGAATAGGTAGAGCTGTGTGATCAGGCCTTAATATCTGGATTGTAAACAGGTCCATTATTTATGAATATCACCATATTTTTGTTATTTATGAACTGAACATAATGTGGGAGATATTCAAAGGCATCAGCCTCAAATAAGGTGCCCAGTAAACAGAAATATGTTCAGATACCTACCTTTTCCCTAACCAATGTAAGCAGGTAAGGTGGGCATCTATATCTTTTGGCCTTGTGAAATACCAGCCAGGTCTGCGATACATTTACACTCCAGTTTGATGCAGGTCACAACCTACCTACCTACTTACTTCTTCTGAATTTAGAACTAAGCCCTACCTATTTAAGCTTGTTGATCTTTGCCACAAATACATTGATAAATACCTACTCAACGTACACACTTGTCTGTGGCAGAATCTCGCAAGGGCTGAGCACCAACCCTGTAAGAACTTGATCATGATGCAACTGCAGGAACGCTTCCACGTGTCCGATTACCAACGGCTTTTTCCTTTTGCAAAGTCAACAGGAATTGTGGTGATTTTTTTTAGCTCACAACAAATGGCAACAATTTTGAAGCCGTTTGTTATTGTTTATGTGCCGTCTGCCGGCACGCATGGAAGCTCGGTGCCGCTGAGCGTTTACGGTGTCATCTAGTTGTCGAATGCAGAACTATTTTTGGAACTTATGAAACCGGGTAATTATGACTTTGGGTACTTGTGAATTCACCCTGTCTGGAGTATTTCGGAAGTTATCTGGCAACTTTTGGAACTTATGAAACCAAATCTGGTATATTTTGGAACTTATGACTCTTGGTACTTGTGACACTTGGTACTTACTGAAGGCTCCCCTAAAAGCCTTTCGGAAGAAAATTCGGACTCGGTGCACTCGAATAGCGACGCTGACCATTGTTTTCATATTCACCGCGATTTGCCTGGTGGTGCAGTTGATCCAGCTCATGAGCTTTGCCATTAAACAATAGGTTGAACTTCAAAGGCTGCATTGAACTTATTATGTACAATAGCATCCTTCCTCATCAATAGTCGATTATCCAACCGACAGCTTTAATTTCATGCCAAATGAAATTTAGTATAATGACCAATGATCATACCAACTCCATACTTTATTCTCAGATGCAAGCATTTCACCAAGGACCTACCCTACGTGGTGTGAATAGTAATCTAACCTGAATACGCCGAGATTAGTCTAGAAAATAATCACATTATGCATAACATTGAATAATTCAAATTAAAGTACCAACTCGGAGCGCCATATACTTTACCCACATCTAGAGTACTCGGCCTTGCAGCATGGTCCACCACTACGATTCATTTTCGTTCTAGCATTCGTGGGAGGGTGCTCGCAGGGTTTGGGGTGTTTGGGTGCGGAGCTCGTGTCGGTGTTTATGCGGCAGTGTTGATTTGTGAGGTTTTTTGAAGTGCTTCCCTTGTTCTGTGGATCCTGTGTCCACGCTTCACTAGAGAATGCTGGGGTGACATTGCAGCCTCCGTTCTTACAAGTGCGCCCTGGAAAATCAAACTTGGTCGTAGTGGTAGGCTACGCATTTCGTTGAGTTCGTTTGTTCTCAATCTGTAAAGAGGTGAGAAGCATGTTATTTATGAGTATTGTTTTATATGTATGTGCCGCAGTTGATCTGTTCGTTCGTCGTATATTGAGGTCATATGTTGAGGTGAATTAATGGTAAATTTGCAGTTCATGGTAATTTTAGGATTTCTTTCAATTTCTTTTCCAAATGTAATGTTTATGAATGTGCTTAACATGGTGCCCAGCATGGTGATTAACATGATGTGAATGCTCATTACCTCTGAGAATCCATACTTTTCAGCTGCGAGGCAAAATAATGCCAAACATTTGGAGATGGAGATATTTAGAAAAAAACTTGAAATATGTCAAGCATGTGATCAGAATAAATTAGAAGATGTAACATAGCATAACCTAACGTAGCCTGACCTTCCATTCAATAAATTTTTATTCTAAAAATGGAAAATTTGCAATACATTAAAAAATCCAAATATAACATAATGTAGCCCTGCCTGTTTTTCAAAGAGACTGCTTTTTAGGTTCCCCAAAATGTTTTTTTAAAAATAAAATACATCCTAACATACGACAAAAACTGATCTAGAAGCCAAATGTAGCCCCTTGTTTGCTTCATATAGGCAAATGTGTTTAAATCTTGTCTGAAGCATGATTGTTCATGTGTCATGGTTTGCAATGGTGAGTAAAAGGCTGGTGCTTTTCAACGAGACATTGTTGGAAGTTAAGTTGGAAGACTTGATATACCAATCAAGAAAGAAGATGTGGACACTTTCAGGGATGTCAATCCAAGGTTCATAAAGTGATATATTTCACCCTATTTCATGAATTACGTGTCACTGTATTACCAAGTTGATGCACCCCAAAACCCCAATAACAACAACAACATTGTATTACCATCTTAGTTAACAATAATAGGCAGGGTAAAGGCCCTTCCTAGGCATGCCCAAAAAATGTCAAACTTGTAGGGGGGATGGCTTAATAGCTAAGGTGTTGAGCTCTGAGTACCAAAGGTCCTGGGTTCAACACTTGCACTGCTTGTGTCATTCCCAATCCTGCAGGCCACTAGCAAAGCAATGGGCTGCACCATTAGCGACAATGTGCATACAATGAGTTGTGAACCACCCAACACACAAACTAAAGAAAGGAAGGTCTGTTTTTGTTTTGGAAGCCTATTGTGGTTCACAAGTAAGATTATATGAATGTTTCCGGGTAGGTATTGTTGATAACAAGATTGCCATTGCAAGAATACTTCTTGTGGGCACTAAGTGATCATACTTTGGTCAAAGTGCCCTGAATCTCAAATAACTACCCAATAATAATTAATGTAGGAAAATGTTGCCGAGCATGATTAAAACAATGTGACCATTGATTCCTGTGAAAGATACATGCTTTTCAGTTCCATTTAAATCACTTCCTCTCTTCCACACAGTCCACAGGAATATTTGAGTGAATGTTGCTCTTGCTGCTGTGCAAATGGCCGGTATCTTTGTGACTGTCTAGTAAGTCACAAAATATTGCAGCCATGTCAGCTGTTTGTTTGGACAGTCCAACATTATTTACCTTTGTGTGGCACATTCAATTACATTTGTGGTGCAAATAGCACTATGGCAGAAAATAAGCAATTATCCCTAACCCCAGCCTAGCATCTTTTCTTTTGGAAATATTTTGCTTCCCAATTTTTACAAATAAATTCCTCTATTTGTAAAACTTTGCAAGGTGCATCACTCTTTCCTGTGGGAATGACTGGTCACATCCTCAGTTACATTTGCAAAGTTTTACATTTTTGGCAACCACCATCATTCAATGAGCCATAATTCCTTCTTCCCAAATACTTGGTGCTCCATCTTCCTGGTATGGAGGCTCAGCAGTGGTGACATGTGCTCCATCTTCCTGGTATGGAGGCCCAGCAGTGGTTACATGTTTTACTGCCATTAAATTTGTATGTGCCCCTTACCCTACCAACTTTGAATATGCTGCCCACCCCCCACACAATTTTACCACCCACCCCATGGTAAAACATAGGGCCACCCGGAAAGCCTGGTCCAGTGTCAAATTTGTGCTTTGTAGTCCTGAATGTGAAGAGGAAATGCTGGGCTAAGCAAATATGGAGATGTTTTCTTGAAACATG